>ML661891.1:3949117-4197138 GCA_007570785.1 Antilocapra americana | reverse complement strand
GCATGTCCTTCTGGAGTATCACCTAGGGCTGGCATGTCCTTCTGGAGAGGCGCCCGTGCCTGTTTTCATGTTGATCTGCCTATTGCAAATCTGTGGAGTTTCTGATGAGGAAAGGAATTAGAAATACCCCTGGGTCAACAAGTCCTCACAAGAAGGAAAGCACACACGTGAAAAGTGATAATAATTCAGCTATCAGACCTGACATGGCTCAGCAGGTTTGCTATCTTACCAAGACTACTTCACTTAGAGAAAGATTGCTGCTGTGCTCTTGAAGGATGATTCCAATCTATTCTGTAGTAACTGGTTGATACCTCTCAAATTAGTTCCTTTATCTCTCCCTGCCCTCAGCCTTGGTTTTTATTATCCTTCCATAGCATGTAAAGGGTCTGAGCCACCATGATTTGGAAGGTAAAACAGTAGCAACAAGAGACACCAATTTTATGTACAGAGAAATGGAAAACCTAGTTATTAGTAACAACTAAACCTGCCCAGTTTCATGTGTAATTAGTTTTCTATTGCTTTGTAAGAAAATACCACAAACTTCAGTGGCTTAAAACAATACAGTTGTATTACTTCATAGTTTCTATATTATGTATAGAAATATGTACAGGATACATATATTAATTAATACACATATATATTATGTATTACATCATCATTTCTGTAGGTCGGAAATCTGGGCACAGCATGGCTAGATTTTCTGCTTAGAATCTCACTGGGCTGAGATCAAGGTGTCCTCATGGTGCCATCCTCACCCACATGGAGTCTTCCAAGCTCCCTGCTTATAGACAGTTCATTTCTGAGGTCCCTGTTTCCTTGTTTGTTGTCAGCTCCGGGTGGCTGCCCATTTTCCCTTGCCACTGAACTCTCTATCTTCGAGCCAGAAAAAAGATGACAAATCCTTGTGTTTCGAATCTGTAACCAACCAGAGAAGACTTTGCAAGTTTAAAAAGCTCGTGTGATTAAGTCAGGCCACCCAGATAACCTCCCTGTCTTAAGGTCAACTGTGCCATTTAACATAACCTGGTCACAGGCACAAAGCCCATCCTGTTGGCAGTCTTGGAGAGCGTCCGGGGCATGGGACTCATCTTAGAACTCTGCCCGCCCTTGACGGAAGCTGCTTATCAGGACCAGCAGGCATCACGCCTGCCGTGGAAGATATGAAATGCATGTAAGTCCTCCTCTGTCTCTTCACAGTTTGCAAAGTGCTTCCACAGATGTGATCTTATTGCCTCTTAAAAGAAAAAAGAAAAGAAAAAGCTCTATCAAGTTTTCATTTTAAATGCGAGGAAATTAGAGCCCAAGGAGGTTATTAACCCAAGGTAACAAACCCAGCTATTTGGAGCAGGGACTGTTGACTCATGGATGAGATAGTCTGCTCTAAGACAGCGTATTTCTGCCCTCAAGAACCTTGTCATTTGGAAGACAATGGGAGACACGGAAAGCAGTTGCAGACTAAAGAATAAATATATCCTAGTGGTATTTTTAAGTGCAGCTGAAGTTCAAGGGCAGTGTGAGGCTGGGGTACCTTTGGATACTTGATGGGGAAGTGGGGCTCCCCAGGTGGCGCTAGTGGTAAAAAACCCACTTGCCAATGCAGGAGATGTAAGAGACATCGGTTTGATCCCTGGGTCATGAAGACCCTCTGGAGGAGGAAATGGCAACCCACTCCAGTATTCTTGTCTGGAGAATCCATAGGGTCGCAAAGAGTCGGACACGACTGAAGTGACTTAGCACACACATATGCAAAGGGGAGGAGCAAGGGGGCAAGGAGGGGCACTGTCTCTGTAAAGGCAGGAACTAGCAATGTGTGTTTGGGGAAAGGGGATAAACCCGTCAAAGGGTTAATGACCTGTCAGGGACCCAGGGATAGGTCGTTAGACATTGAAGAATTGTTTTGTTTGTTTAGCTGGGGAATGATTTAAAAGAGCAATGTTTTAATGGGGAGTTAAAGTTTCATGTAGCCTTCCATCCATTCAGTAATTCCACACCTAGATATATATACCCTAGGCCCATACATGGATTGTGAAGTCAATTTAGGGGGTTTTGAACAGCATTTAAAATATAGAATAGGATGGAATGGAATATATTAAAAGACAGAAGAAGTACTAAGGATACTAAATATAGTTTCTTGAGGCAGTTCCATCTCGTGTGTGTACGTGGACATATTTTATGTTTTGTATAGTATACTGTGATATAAAACATATTTTTACTGTGAGTTGCAGTCAAAAAAGTTCAAAAAAGACTGGCTGGAAAAATCCTGGCCACTGTGTACTCTTGCAGATGTGTGCATAAGTACAGTAATGTTGGCAGCAGCACTGTACATAATCATCAATTATTGGAAACTCCCTTAATATCCATCCTCAGGAGAAGAGAAATGAGTTGCTGGTTATGCATGTAGTGAAGTACAGAGTAACACTTAAAAAAACTGGAGACTCGTGTATCATCCTAGATGAAAAACCTCAAAAATGAAAGATGAAACATGGTCTCTGAATTATAAATGTATTATATCATCATATAAAAGTTTAACATACCGAACAGCAAAATACTTTATTTATGGGCCTACAAATGTCAGTAGGGGTATAAACATGCATGAGGATGATAACAGCAGTTGAGGACATGGTTATGGCTGATGAAGGAGAGAGGGCAATGGCATCAGGGAGAGGGACATCCCCTTTCACCTGCTGTGTTAAATTGGGGGATGCACTAACACAACATAGTCATCAACTATATTCCAATAAAAGTTTGTTAAAAATTGAGTGATGGAAACCCAAATGTTTGAGATGTCATTCCCTGTATTTGCTCAAATACAGGGCTCAAAATACTCTATAGTATGTTTGCTTAGAGCAGAAGAAAAGTGGTGGGGGGAGTGTCAGTAAAAGTGTTAGTTGTTCAGTCCTATCCAACTCTTTGCAACACCATGGACTGTAGCCCACCCACTAGGCTCCTCTGTCCATGGAATTCTCCAGAGAAAAATACTCAAGTGGGTAGCCATCCCCCTCTCCAGGGGATCTTCCCAACCCAAGCATCAAACCTGGGTCTCCAGCATTGCAGGCAGATTCTGTACTGCCTGAGCCGCCAGGGAAGCCTGCTTAGAGCAGAACTATAGGATAATTCACAAGTCAGCACTGAGAAGAGACTGATTTGGAGATTTGCAACAGTGTAGCTTTAAGGCAGTGAACTTGGACTGGGGTGATGACAACAACAGGTCATTCTCATAGAGGAGTATGTGTGATAGTAAGTGGTAATAATAACCTGCATTTTGGATGGGCTTTTCAAAAGAGCAAAACGCTTTTATAGACATCTTCTTAAGTGTGGTAACTAGATAGAGCAGTTGTTTATTATGACCAACCTCAGAAATTTGAAATTGAGAGAAATTGAATGACTTGGCTGAGACAAGATAGTAAGGGATAGGAAAGTGGGGAATTGAATCTGGTCTGCTCATGCTTTTCCATCCTTCAAGACTGGCATGTGGAGCCCAGCTTGGACCAAAGTCCAAGTGCTATTCTTTAAATCTCTGGTTTTCATTTCAGTGTGTCACAAACACATGGGCGTGGGATATGAAGACTGTGATTATGGAGCCGTCTTTGGCTCTCAGGAAGCGAGCACACTGCTGTAACTCACTCCCATCTTCAAGGTGCTGGAGCAGGTCCTCACCTGCACTTCCCTGTTGGTCATGGGTCATGTTCCAAGTGTCAAATGACACTGAAAGGGAGACTTCAAGGGCGAACACCTGGTAGATTCCTGCCTGCTGAGCTTCAGGGGAGGTCAGAGGGCAACTGGTGAGGGAATGAGGCCTGGTGCAACCTTCTGGAGGAATGTTTACAGCCAGCCTATGTGCGGCTAGAGATGCTTAGACTGAAGCCAGATGTTCTCCTTAGCAAAAAAAAAAGCAACAAACACAGACATCTTCTGTAGACTGGGCACTAACACACAGAACTATGGGTGTGTAACAAGTAAATGAATGCTGTTGTTCAGAAGTGATTTTACTCTATAAACAACAGAAGAAAAGACAAAAACGGATCTAAAATGTGATAGGCTCTGTGTTAGGTTTGTTTTTTTTTTAATGGGAGTATAATTGCTTTACAATGATGTGGTAGTTTCTGCTGTACAAGGTGAATCAGCTCTGTGTATACGTAAATCCCCTCTGTGTTCGGCCTCCCTCCCAACACCTCCCATTTCACCCCTCTAGCTGATCACAGAGCACTGAGCTGATCGCTTCCAAATAGCTGTCTATTTTACACATGGTAGTATATATATGTCAATGCTATTCTCTCAATTCGTCCCACCCTCTCTTTCCCCTGCTGTGTCAGGTTTAGGTGAATGTTGTCTCATGTAATTTTCCCAACAACCCTCTGAGGCAGATGTTGTTGCTGTTCAGTCATGTCTGACTCTTTGCGACCCCATGAACTGCAGCACACCAGGCTTTCCTGTCCTTCACCATCTCCCAGAGCTTGCTCAAACTCATGTCCATTGAGTCGGTGATGCTATCCAATCATCTCATTCTCTGTCATCCTCTTCGCCTCCTGCCATCAGTCTTTCCCAGAATCAGGGTCTTTTCCAGTGAGTCGGCTCTTTGTATCAGGTGGCCAAAGTATCGGAGCTTCAGCTTCAGCATCAGTCCTTCCAATGAATATTCAGGACTGATTTCCTTTAGGACTAGTTTGATCTCCTCGAAGTCCAAGGGACTCTCAAGAGTCTTCTCAAACACCACAGTTCAAAAGCATCAATTCTTCAGCACTCAGCCTTCTTTATGGTCCAACTCTCACATCCATACACAACTGCTGGAAAAAGCATAGCTTTGACTGGACAAGCCTTTGTAGGCAAAATGATATCTCTGCTTTTTAATATGTTTCCTAGGTTTATCATAGCTTTTCTTCCAAGGAGCAAGAGTCTTTTAATTTCATGGCTGCAGTCACCATCTGCAGTGATTTTGGAGCCTAAGGAAATTAAGTCTGTCACTGTTTCCATTGTTTCCCCATCTATTCGCCATAAAGTGATGGGACTGAATACCATAATGAATGTTGAGTTTTAGGTTAACTTTTTCATTCTCCTCTTTCACCTTCATCAAGAGGCTCTTTAGTTCCTCTTCACTTTCTGCCATAAGGGTGGTGTCATCTGCATATCTGAGATTATTGATATTTCTCCCAGGAATCTTGATTCCAGCTTATGCTTCATCCAGCCCAGAATTCTTCATGATGGACTCTGCATATAAGTTAAATGAGATGGGTAACAATATACAGCCTTGACATACTCCTTTCCCAATTTGGAATCAGTCTGTTGTTCCATGTCCAATTCTAACTGTTATTTCTTGACTTGCATACAGGCTTCACAGGAGGCAGGTAAGGTGGTCTGGTATTCCCATCTCTTTAAGAATTTTCCGCAGTTTGTTGTGATCCACACAGTCAAAAGCTTTAGCATAGTGAGTGAAGCAGATGTTTTTCTGGAAATCTCTTGCTTTTTCTATGATCCAGCGGATGTTGGCAATTTGATCTCTGATTCCTCTGCCTTTTCTAAATCCAGCTTGAACATCTGAGAGTTCTTGGTTCATATACTATTGAAGCCTGGCTTGGAGAATTTTAAAGCATTACTTTGCCATCATGTAAAATGAGTGCAATTGTGTGTAGTTTAAACATTCTTGGCATTGCCTTTCTTTGGGGTTGGAATGAAAACTGACCTTTTCCAATCCTGTGGCCACTGCTGAATTTTCCAAATTTGCTGATATATTGAGTGCAGCACTTTCACAGCATCGTCTTTTAGGATTTGAAGCAGATGTTACTGTCCTTCAATTTAAAGACTAGGAAAAGAGAGCTAACGTGTTAGCTCATCTGCTCAGGGTCGCTGGATAGTGAGTGATAAAGCCAGGATTTGAACTGGGGTTTGCCCCATAGCTCATCGTGCTTCCTGTATACAATTGCAACAATAAAACTGAGAGAGAGAAAGAACACTTGTGTATAAGCCATCATGTGGTGACTGTGGGGAGAAGTAAATCTGGGGGTGCCTGGAATACTGGAAGGGGAAATATGGACCTTTGGCTGGGAAACCATTCTGGTTTCTTGAGCAGACCATAGTCTAGGTGAATGCTGTGTTCTGGCATGTTCCACCAGGCAGTGAAGTGCTTGATGAGCTGGGGTACAGGCAGCAGGGGCAGAGAAAGGAGATGGGGGAGGGGGAAGCTGCTGGCAGCTCCCCAGTTCCCCACCCCCACCGCCAGCCCTACAAAAGTCACAGGGCCCCAACTATCCCAGGAGCTGAGCAGGTCCCTCCCTCTAGAGGTGCAAGAAGCTGTTCGTCTGGCGTCACAAGTCAGAATGCAGAACACAGTTTGCCACAGAAACCACGTCCTTCTTGGCATTGGATTTTGGCCTGCAGAGCCATGACAGAATCCGCTGTGGACTAGATGGGCTTTTTACAGGCAGGTCTGGCAGCCCGTACATGCTTAGTTGCTCAGCCGTGCCCAACTCTTGCGACCCCATGGACTGTAGTCCTCCAGGCTCCTCTGTCCGTGGGACTTCCCAGGCAAGAATACTGGAGTGGGTTGCCATTTCCTTTTCCAGAGTATCTTCCCAACCCAGGGATTGAACACACAGCTCCCCTGTCTCCTGCACTGGCACGCGGGTTCTTTACCACTAGCACCACCTGGGAAGCCCCTGGGAGCCCAATCACCATGAATAACACAGTGGGTTGGCCAAAACGTTCATCCTGGTTTATCTGTAACATTGTATGGAAAAACCCAAACGAACTTTTTGGCCAACCCAATACATTCTTTGGGAAGATGTGTTTATCGTTCCGCTTTCAAAAAGTTTTTTGGAATATAGTCTGCCTTAAGCCAAGGACGGCCTACCTTGGAAGAATGCTGAGATTTGAGGTTACAGTGCTGGTTGAGGGAGGGCGCGACATTCACTGAGCAGGTACCTGGGACTGTGCTGGGATTTCTGTGTGCCCTCACATCTAGTTCCAACTCTAGTTCTGGGAGGTCGGTAGGGGCATTTTTGTGCAGGGGATCAGACTCTGACAGAGATTAATTAGCTTTTCCAAGGGTAGACAGCTAGGGAGAATTGAGATCTGTAGTTCAAGTTCTTTCCAGATAGAGATCAAATCTTTTGATTGGAAGTTCTCTTCCTGCCCCACCCTTGGCCCTTACCATCATTGTGATAAAAATAACCCGTAAGAAAGCCTCGTGGGGGGCCCTTTTGAAAACATAACCAGTCGCCAGAGACTGTGTGAAACTGGTAGGGTGGTAACACCGCTTGTAGCCTCTCCTGCCCTTTCCCCCACACGAAGATGGGAGGTACTGTTGTACCCATTTCTTCTCTGTGTCTGGCTGGAAACTCTTACTGTCAAATCAGTGACTGTTTATGGTCATTAATAAAAGGGCCAGTGAGGAAGAGGGAGGAAGGGAAGGCACCCAAGGATGGGGGGGACCCGGGGAGGTGGGAGGTGGCAGTGAGGCAGATGGAAGTGAGCTCCCTGGGGGGCAAAGCACATACGTTGTGGTGCCTTTTCCTGCTGAGTGCCTCCTCCACACCTTTGGCCCCACAGCCCAAGGACCCACTGGATTGCTGTCACCGTTTTGTCTTGTCCATTCCCAAACCTGCATGTGTCTCTTTCTAGCTGAGATTTCTGCTTCTCTGTGAGCCAGGCTCTACCCTGGCCCAGGCGGATCCAACCTGACCCCGGTGTGACCAGGGGATTCAGACTTGCCCTATCAGAAAGTTCCCTACCCTGCCTTCAAGGGAGACCTTCTTCTTTGCACTGACAGCAGACATGTGAAGGCGGTGTGCCAGGTCACTTATACTCTGGCTTCTGTTTACACAGCAAGCATTAGCCCATTGCCTACAATGTGCCAGTCTGCATGATGCACTGGAATGTAAGATAGAGTCTTGGTCTGGAGTCATTGACAGTGGAGAGAGAGAGGGGGAGAGAGAGAGAGCAAGAAAGAGATGTTTTACCAAAGTATGTTTTATGCCTGAAGAAGGCCCCAAAACCTTGGGAGTAGAGATATGTGAATATCTGAGTGTCCTTGGGATCAGGGAACTGGGGATGCCTTCTCTGAGGTGGTGACCTCTGAGCTGGGCATGGAAGAAGGAGGAAGCATTTACCAGGTGTGTAGGGGATTGGGCAGTCCCAGTGGTGGGAACTCAGTGGGCAGGTATGGTGTGAGCAAGAGAAGTTTGGTTGGCCAGAGCGTGGCAGCCATGGACCAGCTGAGTTTGGAAAACCAGGTGATGTTGTTACTAAACTAAATGTACGGGGCTTTTCACTGATTAATCAGACTGGGATTGGCAACTGCATGGGAGGATTTCTGTGTAGATACTGGGTGATGCTGGAAAGCCATCATGAGTAGAAGGCCTTGGAAGTCAGACACTGTGAGTTCTCAAACTTGTTTTAATAAGCAATTTAGTTAGCACTTGGGAAATTCAAAGGAATTCAAATTGCATTGTATGTACATGCCAGTCCAAAGAAAGCAGATCTCATCCTCTACCAGTTATTATATTTCCAGAGCCTTGTTCATAATTAATTAAAGAACATTCTCCCCTGAATTATTAGAGCAGAAAAACCCCACCATCCCAATATCTGCTAGTTCAATACTATCCATTTAAAGATGGTAGGTACTGTTATACCCATTTCTCAGATGAGAAAACCAGGAGCCAAAGAAGCTACGGTCAGTATAAGTGGCTGAGAAGGATTTCGGTCTGTGTTTCCATAATTATACATGTTGGTTTCACTGAGAGATGGTCCAGCTTATCTCCTAACCCTAACACTGGGACATGAGTCCCTCTGTCCAACCTCATCATTACTTTTCTTTCCCAGCAAAGGTTCTGTTTTAAGGGTTTTGTTGTTGTTTTTTAAATCACAACCAGAATGTCCTTGAGGTATTTCTTGTTTGTGTTTTTTGCTCCTTACGAGCACTCATTCCATCTTTTATTAAAAACATGTCTTTAGAGAAATCAGTGCGTGGTGAGTGAAAGGCGACTTTCTGTTTTGCCAACTGGTTTGAGGGGAGAGTGGCCTTCCACAAATGACATGGTGCATGCCACCCTCCGTGGGTAGAGACTCAGTCAAAATCATGACATCATTGCGGCTCTCTTTCTCTCTTTTTTCCAAGTACAAACACAAGATAATTATCCAAAGGTCTTTTTTTATGAAAAAAGAAATATCTTCTACCCTGTTCCAGAAGTTGCCATCTGTTTCTCTGGCCCAATAAAGGTGGCGAGTGTCCACCTCCCAAGAGGTGCTATGAAAGCGTGTTGCTGACAGTTTTGTGTTTTATAAGCAGTGAGTTACCATACAGATTAACCTTAGCAACCCAAGACTAGATCCATGGGAACAAACTGAGGTATTTTAGTTTTATCTAGTTATTCTAGATGAAGACACTTGTTGGGACTCTTTTTAAAAACTGCATATATATATGTTTATTTATCTACCTGCTCTGGGTCTTAGTTGTGATGCATGGCATCTTTAGTTGTGGCATATGGAATCTAATTTCCTGACCAGGAATTGAATCCAGGGACCCTGTATTGGGAGCTCAGAGTCTTAGCCCCTGGACCACCAGGGAAGTCCCATGTTGGGACTCTTTGAATTCTACAGTTTCCTGGGGTTGAAGAGACCCAGGATGATATTAGCACAGACAATATTCTTCAGACTCAGTTTGGCCAACTCGTTAACAGGGAACCATTGCTCCCTGTTGTGCATGGTGGGGTGAGAACCGTGTAGGCTTTCTAGCTGGGAGAAGATGCCCAGTTTGGGGAGCACAGAAGCAGCGGGACGTGGAAGGGTGCTGGTGGTTTGCTGGGCCCTGGGGTGACCCTGGCCCTCCTGGCTAGGAATGCCATTGCTTAAAGAGTTGCAGCCAGAGATGGGGTGGGGATGAAGGAAAGCAGCCAAGAGACATTGAAGTCGCAAGCGGTAGGGAACAAAGCTGGGTGAGGTAGAGAGGAACTATCGCTAAACCAAAATATTTGACTAGATTTCACTTTTTTCCTTCAGTTCAAATTCTTTGCTTGAAAGTTTAGCTTTGAAGTTGTTTATTTTCTTCTTTTCTTATTGTTCCAACAATATTGTTCTTTTAATCTTGTTTTTTTGGGTGGAATGTAGACTATTTAGATTATTTCTAAATCATAGCATCAGATTTCTCAAATTCCTGGGGATGCTTTCAGTCATAGGCCTTCTTTGGTGCAACCCAGAATCTTCTGTCCCAAACAGGCAAGAATGTATAAAAACAACCTGGCCAAAAATGACAGTGGATCTTTAGTATCTATGCGCTACCTCACTTCAGTCGTGTCCAACTCTGTGCAACCGCATGCGTTATAGCCCACCAGGCTCCTCTGTTCATGGGATTCTCCAGGCAAGAATATTAGAGTGTGTTGCCATTTCTTTCTCCAGGGGATCTTCCCCACCCAGGGATCAAACCCATGTCTCTTAAGTCTCCTGCACTGGTAGGCAGGTTCTTGACCACTAGTGTCACCAGCGTGTCTTGTATTTTGCACATTTTCAAAGCTGTTAAATCAATTATATGTACTTACAGTTGATGCAGTTCTTTCTATGTCTCCATATAGAATACTTAAGCTATTTCTTCGTATAGACAACACACACTATAAAGAGCATAGTAACAGATGTCATTGAAGGATAATAAGATTTGTAGATACAAAGTTTTTCACCAAATATCATGTTTACAAGAGAACACAACTGGAGCTTCCCTGGCAATCCAGTGGTTAAGACTCTGAATTTCCAGTGCTGGGGGCACGGGTTCAATCCCTGGTGAGAGACCTAAGGTCCTGCCACGTGGCACAGCAAAAAAAAAAAAATGAAGAGAGAGAGAGAGAATGCAACCTTTTCATTTCACTTGGAAAAACAAGATGAGATGCCCCCTAGTCAAATCACTGAGCTTCGATGGATTCATTTCTCTTGTATACTCCCTTCCTCCTTCCAGGTCACTGGGGGTTTTAACAAACTCAGCACTCTAGATGAAAAAAATCTCTTCCATCAGTGGCCTCCTGAGATGAGGTGGGGAAGCAGATCCCAGCACCCATCCCCAAGCACAACTTCTGAGCCCCAGGGGTTGTGCAGTGCATCTCATCAGAGTAATGCCTGTGTCAGCCGCAAACGAAGTGAGTTCAAGCACCTTCCTGAATAGCTTTTCATTTCTCCTTCATACATTTAGCAAGTGTCAGATCCTGTGCTGAGACCCAGGATCTGAATAAGTCATGATTGAAGGTCTCCCAGGGGAGAAAGACATGCTCATCGGTACAGGCTAAGTTTAAGAAGGATGGCCACACAGAGACCTAGGGAGGGCTGTATCAGAGGATAGAGCCACCAGGGTTAGCCGTGGTTCTCAGAGCCTTTCACTTTCAGCTCAGACCTTGGAGGACTGGTAAGCATTGATCAGGTAGTCTCCTTTCAGGCCAGGGGAGCAAGAACAAAAATCGAGGGCAGAGGGACGTCCCAGGATGTCCAGTGGTTAAGAATCCAAGCTTCCACTGTGGGGGACATGGGTTCTATCCCTGGTTGGAGAACTAAGATCCTGCGTGCCATGTGGTACAGCCAGAAAAAAAAAAAACAGTAAATTCTAAAAAGCCATTTTTAAAAAATAAAGGGCAGAAAGTATTCAACTCAAGGTATGTTTGGAAAATGCCAGTTTGGCTGGCACGACTACATCAGGAGGCTGGAGAGGTTAACCAGGTTATATTCCGAAGCCAAGAGTTTGATCTAAAGGCACTAATGGGAACTGAGAAGAGACGGGCCCCAGGATATATACATGATGTCAAGTATAAACACGCCAGAGGATTCCTTGGGAAGACCAGGATCTGACTGACGTTTGGGGAGAAGGATCACTGTCTTGTAGAGTCCATTTCCGTCCGGCACTATAGCTCTCCTCCTCCTCTCCCCCAGACTTCGTGCTGGAGTCTTCCTCGCACAGCCAAGGGCTCAGGGCTTTGAACAGTAACTAAGAGACATTTTTGAGGCAGAAGCCGAGGGACCTCACAGGTTTGCATCTGAGAGAACCCCGCTGTGTGCTCCAAGGAGCTTTGCCACCAAGCCTTCTCTGTAATCTGTGTCAGCGCTAATTGAGTTGCTGGTATTCTTCAAGATGGCAGATGCCCCAGGCTAATGCCAGGAGCAGTATTTCCATAATTAAGCTCACAGGTGAGAGAACAAATCTCCTTCATAAATTCTTAATTTAGTACCACTGCACAATAAATTAGTTCTATTGAATGCAGCTTTTCCCTCTCAATCCCTCCCAGCCACAGAATATATGCAGAATTCAGAGAAACCGTAGTATTCTGAATATGCTTCTGAAAGAACCATTTATTTTTCTAACATCTAGAATGAGAACAGGGCTTAGGCAACTTCCACAGTGTGTGTGTAGCTGTGTGAGGTTCAGGAACAGCCCTGGGTTCAATTCTACCCCATCTCTGACAAACCAGATAACCTCAAGACAATTATCTCACAAGACTGCTTAGTACTTAAAGAGATGTAATAAATAACATTCTTTCAAATAAATGGACACCAAGGAGGGAAAAGGGGGAGAGTTGAATCGGAAGGTTGAGATTGACACATAAAAACTGCTATGTATTAATATAAAAGAGATAGCTAATGAGGACCTGAGAACTTTTCATTGGAAAAGACCCTGATGCTGGAAAAGAATGAGAGCAGAAGGAGAAGGAGGCGACAGGGGATGAGATAGTTGGAAGGCATCACCAACATGAACTTTAGCAAACTCCGAGAGATGGTGGAGGACAGGGAAGCCTGGCATGCTACAGTCCATGGAGTTGCAATGAGTCAGACATGACTTAGCAAGTGAACAACTGAGAACCTATGTTTTAGCACAGGGAACTCTACTCAATGCTCTGTAGTGACCTAAACAGGCAGAAAATCCACAACTGAGGGGATATATGTGTCCTTATAGCTGATTCACTTTGCTGTACAGCAGGAACTAACAAAACCCATTGTAAAACAGACTATACTTCCAATAAAAATTAATTTTTTTAAAAAAGAACATTCCTTCAGTTTCACTGAAGTTTTTTTTTTTTTTTTTTTTTAAAGATTGATGAAGGTGTGTGTCACCAATGTTAGGAGCAACCCAGGGAAAGTTTCAACCCCTTCACGACTCCCTTTTTAACTACTCATACTTGCTCTGACTTGTTTATTTTCCTTGAATCCCACTTGCACTCACAGTCAATATTTATAGTTGGGACCACTTGAAAAGCCTTAGTAAAACCCTCAGTGATGTTGGGTACAAGTATTTATTTCATGCGGTTTAGTTTTGTCTCCTAAACTAAATGGTAAACCTTTGAGATCAGGGGCCATGTGTTGTATTTCTTTGAATCCAGCCCTCTGACTCTAGCATGGTGCAATGCTGGTGACATAGTATGTACAAGTTAAATAGTTGATTGATGGATTTGCTGTGGTTTTTTCCATCCAAGTGGAAATATGGATGTTTGTCTCCTGAGTAGGATCCAAGTCTCTAAGCTGATGTCATACACGGAGTTTACTTTCCGTCGGCCTATTTCTTCACATTGTCACATCCTCCCCGGACACAGACCGAGCCCCTGATATGTCAGACCCTTTCCATGCAGTAGAATGGCTTCTCTTAGGCAAACTCTGAGGCTCAGACTTACGCGAGCCATTCACTGTTCTGACCAGACCAGACCTTGGTCACCTGGAGGCCATGGAAACACTGTGGAGTATCTCAAGGGTGGAAGGGACCTAAAGGCAGGAACCCTGCCCTGTTGTAGTGCAGGGTAATTAGACTCCATCAATCCGGTGGCATGCACTGCCCCCCACCCACCCCACAAGGTCCCGCTTCGTTTGTTTCGTAAAACCTGATGAAGAGCATTTTTCTTTTAAAGTAAGAACTCTTCCATTCTGTCCTCAGCCGCTCCGGGGGCTGCTGGCTGCTGGCCCTGAGGGATGTGTGTGCACTCAAGGGCAAGTGTCGTCTCCCTGCATTGTGCGCAGAGCTTGCTTTGTGCCTAAAGACAGGGTGCTGAATAAAGCCCCCTGTCTTCCCCACAGTGCCCCAGTCTGAGAGTGCCTTTTCAGCCACAGAGCCACACAGCTTGCTGAGACGCTCGTTGACTCTCTTCCTGTAAGCTCTCACAGCTCAAATTCTGGGACATTCATGCTAAGTTAGTGTCATCTTTCTGTTCTGACTCCATCTCGTGAAAGCCTATTTAATTTTCCTTCCAACATGACTGATATGAGCAGCAAAATTTTTTTTTTCTTTAAAGACTGAAATAGCAATTAAGTTTAATAGCAGTGTGACCTTGGGAAAATACCACTAATAAGCTACAGTCAATACTGTGGATTCAAGAGTATTCTGTGCAAGACTACCACTCACACAGAAAATTCTGTCTAGATTTCCAAGCTCTGCACTTTTCCTGGAATGCCTGCCTCCCAGTCTTCCAATGGTCAAGTCACTTCATCCTTGCCCTAGCTCAGATACCACCTCCTCCAGGAAGCCTTCTCTGGTTTTACTCTTCTTCTGAATTCCCATAAAGGCTTTGTTTCCTCTTGAAACTCTTTTCATTTCTTTTCTTTGTCTCGTCTTGATAAGTGCCTATGTTACTTGTATTCTTCTCTAAGAACCTTGAGGAAAGAATCTGTGTCTTCTTAATCATCATTCTTTCCATAATACCTAATACAGTGCCTTACACACACACGACACTTTCTAAATATTTGGTGTGTGGGCATAGAAAAGGAGTTATTGGGAATTATTTGAATGAATTGTACTCAACCATTTTTTTGTTCTGTGGGTTTTTTTTTTTACAGTTTAACTGAGATATAATTGACATATAATACTGTATTAGTTGAACTGTACACAGCATAAAGATTTAATATATGTGTGTATTGTAAAATTATTACCACAGTAAATTTAGTTAACATTCACCACCTCACATAGCAACTTTTAAGTATACAGTACAGCATTGTTAACTGCATGACTTCCTCAGGACTTATTTGTCTTATAACTGGAAGTTTGTACCCATACTCAACTATTTTTAATGACCTCTACAATCAGTTCCTAAGTATATTTTCTGATGATGACGATGATAACTTAAATAGGAAGAATGAGCATCATTCATCAAACAGTTCCTACTTTCTACAGAGTAGCAGTACTTTACGTTGCTATACTCAGTAATGAGAAAATGTGATTTTAGAGAGAATAAATAACTTGCCCAACAACCACAATGAATAAATGACAGAAGTGCTATTTGAGCCCAGCTCCATTCGACAACAGAGTGAGAGCCATGGACGGCTGTGTTATCCTAAAGATTATCATTCGAGAGTAATTTCTGCTCTATGTAAAAGCAGTCTCTTTCCCTTTAGAATTCATGTGTTTGTGAAATCAGCCTAGACTGAAAGCATTTCACAGCTAGCAAGAGCATTACAGGTCATCTACACTTACCCTAACTCTGGCGACTGCCCCCCTGGTCTCCATGGTGCTTCTAGAACAAGGGAATGGAAAACTGGATGAGCATTCCCAGGCGGCCAGACTTTGGGAGGCATTGTCACCGGCCTGCCAAGCCTCTTTTCATGTTAGCTACTTAATAAATGGCTATAATTGCACCAGGCTTTGGTGGAAGACTTTGAGCCTAATAAAAATGTCAAACTCATTAAGAATGTTTCCAAGACTAAACAAACTCTGAAGAGGGTACAATCTTTGATGGCTCTAAATTTGCAAATCACAAGAATGTGGAAAAATATAACTGCCATGTACAGAGCTACTGAAATGTCACTATTTATTGCTTCAATGTCATCTTGTAATGGAGGTTTGGTGGCAAGATCAGAAATCTCTCCTGAAAACATTGTAAAACTCTTTATTGTAACAAAGCAGCTGTGTGTAAGAGCCATCCTATATGCGTCACAACGCAAAATCTAGAATAAACACAGATTTGATTAGCCTGGAGCCATAGCCAAAATATCAGTATATCGGAAATGTTTAAAGTCAGGGCGAAAGGCTTTTTTTCTGTCTTGTGGGTAGCCTAGGAAAAATGCTAGAGAGAGTTTCACATGTAGGAGGTAGAATTTCAACTCAATCTTAAATGTTGTGTTTGGAGAAGCAGTATTCTAGGAGACAGAGCTGAGAGACAAGAGCAGAGACTATAATGTGGGGATGTTGATAAAGATGATGGCATGCCTGGAGCTAAGGGTTTTATACTTAGGAATCTGAAGCATTTAGTGATTTATTAATGTCCTCTAAGATGCCAAACAATGAGCAAGAGGCTTAGCAAAAATTGCCTCTATCCTCACATTAGTCCTATAAGGTCAGTGTATATTCAGCTTGTGCACAGTCACTTTGTCAGGTCCAATTCTTTGCAGCCCCATAGACTGTAGCCTGCCAGGCTCCTCTGTCCATGAGATTCTCCAGGCAAGAATACTGGAGTGGGTAACCACTTCCTGCTCCAGGGAATCTTCCCAACCCAGGGATTGAACCAGTGTCTTTTACATCTCCTGCATTGGCAGGTGGATTTTTTTTTTTTTACCACTGCGCCACCTGGGAAGCCCTATATTCAGTTTAGAGTTCATTAAAACTGAGATTAATGCAAATCCATAGAGGACAGAAAGAAGATTGCTGGTTGCCAGGCGCTGAGAGAGGGAAAAATAGTAAGTGATTGCTAAAGGGAATGGGGTTGCTTTGGGGGGTAATGAGTGTTCTAGAATTGGATCAATGTAATGTTTATACAACTTTGTGAATACACTACTGAATTATATACTTTAAAAGGGTGAAATATATGGCACGTGAATTGTATCTCCAGAAACAATAATGATGAGGGGGGGGAAACAGAGGAGCAAAGAGAGCAAATGACTTTCCCAGGGTCACAAAGTTTATGTCATCTGGCAAACTGGGATTTCAACTCAACACTTCCCAGTGCCGAAGCTTGTGATCTTCCCCCTAGACTATTCTGTCTTTTGTCCTTTCACGATCTATGAAGGCTTAGCCATGAGGTTGATTACAGATTTTTTTTAATTTTTTTTTAATTTGTCTACACCAGGTCTTAGATGCAGCATGTAGGATCTTCCTTATAGCATATGGACTCAGTTGCAGCATGCGGAACCTAGTTCCCTAACCAGGGCTCAAACCCAGGCCCCCTGCATTGGGAGCACAGAGTCTTAACCACTGGACCACCAGGGAAGTCCCTGGCCTCAGACATTTGGTCAATGAGTAAAATGTAGTTTTACAAATGTAATGATGCTGACAGATACAGTGTAGAACCTCGTGGGTCACATAGTAAGGTTTCTAGCAGGAAGTAATACACAAGCTATCGCCTTTGAAGAGCAAAACCAGTTCTGGACTCCACCTGAGGTCAGGAGATGCTATGGTGCTGGCTCCCAGTGCTCACTGACCAACTGAGCCTGGCGATGGAATATTTTGGGTACACACATCTCTCTAGAGTCTGCAGAAGGAGATCATATTATGAAAGATTTGAAAAGCCCTCCCCTCTGGTGGGGAAAGTTTCATTCGAGATAGCGGGCAGTGGTACATTAGGGAAATTATTGTTGTTGAAGGTTCTTCTGGCAGTGTGCAAAGGGTGGGTTAGTGTGAAGATGGAGTGAGCCAGGGAGGCCAGCTGTACTCATCCAGGCATGAGTTGAGGAGAGTTTAGCTCAAGGCTTTTGTAGTAGAAACAGAGAGGAGGAATGAATTAGGGTGAGATTTAGAAAAAATAAATAATAGCCTCAGCCACAGATGGAGAGGCAACAGATACAATTTTCTCTGTATCTAGCCTACATTCCTCTTCTTTTTAACTCTAGGTTTTACAGCCTGGAAGACTAACAACTTGAAGGTGCTAGGAATAGGCATGAAATAGAAAGGAGGCTGAGTTTGAGGAGAAAATAATGAAGCAAGGTTATAGTCTAATGAGTCTGAAGTAATGATACTGGAACACTGGCACAAGAGTTGTGCTAATTCCTTGCCCGGGCTCTCATCCTAGACAGATACAGCGTTTTCATTCTTTTTTTCTTTTCCGGCTGTGTCAGGTCTTAGTGCGGCAGGTGGACTTCTCTCTAGTTTTGGTACTTGGGCTCAGTAGTACTCGGGCATGCACGCTTAGTTGGGATCTTGGTTCCCTGACCAGGGGTCGAACTCAAGTCACCTGTATTAGAAGGCGTATTGTTGACCACCAGGGAAGTCCCCCGCAACCTTTCTAGTCTTTGCACTTCAGGAAAGTGTGGTCTGATTAATATGCCAGAGAGAAATATGAATGAGTAGTAACACCTGGCAATCCAGTGCATTCTTATAACACTTTGCAATTTACAGATTATTTTTGGCCTCTTTTTCTCTACTTATTATGACCCAGTTTTATTATAATCCTTCCACAATGGTGAATTTGCCTGCACAAAACTAGTTGGATTTAGTGTGGCATTCCATTTAGTACTTTGCATGACATAGGGAGTTCAAGAGGAAAAATCAGAAAGACCCTGAATATTTGGATGGAAGACAAGACACTCCCATCAGTGCCTGGCAAAATGTGCGTTATCTACATCAAATGAACAAATACCCCATTCAGACTTAGGGGGGCTCCAGAAAAGTTTGGACTGTAAAGAAGGCTGAGCACTGAAAAATTGATCCTTTCAAACTGTGGTGCTAGAGAAGACTCTTGAGAGTCCCTTGGACTGCAAGATCAAACCAGTCAATCCTAAAGGAAATCAGTCCTGAATATTCATTGGAAAGACTAATGCTGAAGATGAAGCTCCAATACTTCATCCACCTGATCTGAAGAGCCAACGTTGGAAAAGAGCCTGATGCTGGGAAAGATTGAAGGCAAAAGGAGAAAGGGGCAGCAGAGGATGAGATGATTAGATAGCATCACTGACTCAATGGACATGAATTTGAGCAAACTCTGGGAGACAGTGAAGGACAAGGGAGCCCACCATGCCGCAGTCCATGAAGTCGCAAAGACCTGGACATGACTTAGCAACTGACCAACAACAATTAGAAAATTTATGCAAGTGCTGGGAAAATGTCTGTATATTAATCAGTGTCAGTTACTTACTGTTTTAGGGTATATAAAATGTCCACTGTAATAGAAGACAGTGGAATGGTGTCTTCAGGTGTTGAAAGAAAAAAAAAACTGTCAGCCTAGGATTCTACATTTAGTGACAATATTCTTTAGAAATGATGGCAGAAGAAATGCTATGGAAAAAAAGAAAACAAGAAATGTCAGTAGGAAATACAGGGATGGGAGTCTCAGTTTTAAGTAGAATGATCAAGGAGGACCTTTCTGGGAAGGTGACAGTTGTTCATAGACCAGAAAGTGAGGAGGTGAGCCATGTGAACAAATGGGAGAAGAGGTTTTAACAAGCAGAAGGGCCCTGAGAAGGGTACATGTTTAAGAAACAGCATGAAGGCCGGTGTGGCTGGAACAAAAGGACTAAGGAAGAGAAAAGAAGGTGATGACACTGTACAGTTGACAGGGCACCAGACTGTGTAGAGGATTACGGGAAAAATAAAAATGCATCTTATAGGCCTGGAACAATTAAATATAAACTTGTCATTCTCATATTATTTATTTTAAAAATGTCCTGATTCGGATGAGAAACATTATAGTAATCCTAAGAATGTAGCTCAGATGGTAAAGAATCTGCCTGCAATGCGGGAGACCTGGGTTCGATCCCTGGGTTGGGAAGATCCCCCGGAAGAGGGCATGGCAACCCACTCCAGTATTCTTGCCTGGAGAATCCCCTGGACAGAGGAACCTGGCAGGCTACAGTCCATGGGTCACAAAGAGTCGGACACATCTGAGCGACTAAGCGCACACACAACCCTAAGTATAGATCATTTAAAGATTTGGGTCTTTATGCATACTGGAATGTCATACTGAATGAAGTAAGTCAGACAGACAAGGAGAAATATTATATGACACCCCTTATATGTGGCATCTAAAAAGAAATGATACAAATGAACTTACCTACAAAATAGAAACTGACTCATAGACTTCAAGAAAAAGCTTATGGTAGCCAGAGGGAAGGATGGAGGTAAGGAATAATTAGGGACTTGGGGATGGGCATGTACACAGTCCTATATTTAAAATGGATAACCAACAAGGACCTGCTGTACAGCACATGGAACTCTGCTCAGTGTTATGTGACAACCTGGATGGGAGGAGAGTTTGGGGAAGAATGGATACATGTATATGTATGGCTGAGTCCCTTCACTGTTCACATGAAGCTATCACAACATTGTTTGTTAATTGGCTTATTGTTGTTGTTTAGTCGCTAAGTCATGTCTGACTCTTTGCGACCCTGGGGACCGTAGCCCACCAGGTTCCTCTGTCCATGGGATTCTCTAGGCAAGAATACTGGAGTGGGTTGGCATTTCCCACCCCAATACAAAATTAAAAGTTTAAAAAATAATAAGGATTTGGGCCTTTATATGTATCAAAATTGGAACCTCTGGAGGTTTAGACTAGAGATCTGGCTCTAACAGGAGTGCTGGACTATCATGTGGAGAGTAGATGCTAAGTGGGCAAAGCTGAGAAGAGGATGCCAATTCATTAAGTGTTGAACCAACCCAGGTGAGGGGTGACGGTGTCTTGGGTCACAGGGCAGTGCAGGTGTTAAAAGGTGTCTGTATCCTGAAAGTATTTTGAAGGGGAAGTGGCATACTGGGTGTAGGATGTGAGAGGAAATGGTGAGGGCAACATCAAAGATTCTGGTCTATACCATGGGAAGGATGGAGTAGACCCCAGCTGAGATAGGGAACAGATTTAGGAGAGAAGATCAGGAACTAGAGTTTGGATTGTGAAGTTTGTGGTGCCTCTTGGACAGTTAGATGGAGATGTTCAAGGCATGAGTATAGAAGTCAGAGGTTTGGGGAGAGTTTCAGAATGGAATGTAAATGTGGCATTTAGTGCCAAGAGACTGGATGAGCTTGGCAAGTACAGAAGAGAGAAGGTGGTCAAAGAACTAAGCCCTGGGATGCTATGATGTTTAAAGCCTGTGAAATGAGGAGGACAGTAAGTAAGTTGGAAAAGTAACAACCAGGAAGTTCAGAATAAAATTAGGAGACAGTGCATTGACAGAAGCCAGCTGAGGACAGTATTCCAAGGAGGAAGAAGTAATCATCTGGGTCAGATGTTCCTGTTAGGTCCGGTAAGATAAGGACTCAGAATAAGTCATTGGATTTAGCATCCAGACAGTCAGCGGCAACCTTGACAATGGACATGTCAGTACCTGGTGAGGGCAGAGCCTGACTGAGGCAAGTTCAACAGAAAATGCTGTCTCTATTTTTGTGGGGGTTTTTGGTTTCATTTTTGTTTTTGTCTTCTCCCCACTTTCAAACACTCTACTTGGTTAGCCCTTGTGAAAAGCAAAAGATAAAGGACATTTCTCCAAGAAATGTCTCTTTTATTGTACTTTGTGCAGTAGGCTGGGCAGAGAGACCACAGAAGCCGTATGGTTTTCTGTTGCCTTCATCTGGCTCTTTTTGAGTATGGGGGCATTTGGCAGGAGCACGATAACTTATTTTATATTCCTTGTCACTTAAGCTCCTGCGGCAAATTGAATGCAATTTGGGAGCAGTTGTAATATGATTGTCTTAAAATCAGGAGATGAAATCTGAAAACCTTTCAGAGGGAAAAGAAGGCAGGACTGGATGACAGCTTAGTTTTGGGGAATGAATTAGTGAAGAAGAAAGAATTCATCAAAGCTTTGGGGCAAGCCAAAAACTTAGCAGTACTCAGCAGAAATGCATGGGTAGGAAAAGAGGGGCCAGTTAGGGGCAATGTGGTAAGTTCAGTTGGAGACCTTTGCAGGAGATACAAATGGAGATGGTCTATCACTGGCTAGAAACCAACACCAGTAAGTTGGTGTGGCTAAATGTGGCTCTGGGGCATCCCTGAATGGGAAGTGGCAGAGGAAGTCCTGTTGTGTAGAAGACGTGGGATTTAGGAGCCATTCCAAAAGTTGGAGGAAGGCAGCTTGACTCATCTTAGGAAGAAGTGGTAATTAGGAAGATCACATGCAGATGGTCCAGCTTGCAAGACAGCTTAAAGGTGAGAAAGGATGGCATCTCTACATTTGTAAATGACAAGGACCTTGAAAGGTGACTGCTTTGAGTGAAGGTGTTAGAATTAGTCTCTCACTAGGTTAAGAAACTTAGACAGCATATTAAAAAGCAGAGACATCACTTTGCCTACAAAGGTCCATATAGTCAAAGCTATGGTTTTTCCAGTAGTCATGTACAGATGTGAGAGTTGGACCATAAAGAAGCCTGAGCACCAAAGAATTAATCCTGTTGAACTATGGTGCTTGAGAAGACTCTTGAGAATCCCTTGGACAGCAAGATCAAACCAATCAACCTAAAGGAAATCAACCCTGAATATTCATTTGAAGAACTGAAACTGAAGCTCCAATTCTTTAGCCACTTGATGGAAGTGGCTTTAGCTAACTCATTGGAAGAGACCCTGATGCTGGGAAAGATTCAAGGCAGGAGGAGAAGGGGGCAACAGAGGATGAGATGGTTGGATGGCATCACCAACTCAAAAGACATGCATTTGAGCAAGCTCTGGGAGTTGGTGAAGGACAGGGAAGCCTGGCATACTGCAGTCCATGGGGTCACAAAAAGTCAGACATGACTTAATGACTGAACAGTGAACAACTCTGTACTCACCAACTCACTGCTAAGATGCAGACATCATGCCCAGCACTGAAAATTCAGAGGTAATGAAGGTAAGGTGACTGAACTTGCCATAGTGGCCCTCACTACAGTGAGTTGTACTTGAAGAATAAGGAGGCTGAACCTTACCCCCCCTGAGTCTCAGGGCAGGTGTTCAGATAGAGTCGTACTGAATCCAGCCTTAACTAGGTCCAGGGAGGAGGGATCTGTAACTTTTTCCAACACAGACAAACACTAGGGCTTGTGGAAGAGAATGAGAGGTCTTAGAAGGTACAGGGAGTTCAGAAGTATGAAGGGTCTGGAGTTCAGAGCAAAGCAGAAAATGAGGAAGGAAATGGACGAGGACTGATTAGTAGCTGCTTAGGAAGCATGCTGAGGGCAGGGTAAGTGGGGAGGAATGGGGCTCACTTCATATGGCGGGCCCTTTGTTGTTGTTTTTTTAAGATATTTTATTTATGTATGTGTTTATTTTTGGCTGCTGTCAGGTCTTAGTTGCAGTACTTGGGATCTTCCTTGAAGTGCATGGGCTTCTGTCTACTTGAGGTGTGTAGACTCAGTAGCTGCAACATGTGGGGCTCAGTTGCTCCATGGCAGTTGGGATCTCAGTTCCTCAACCAGGGATCAGTCTGGCATCCCCTACATTGGTAGGCTGATTCTTAACCACTGGACCACCAACGAGGTCTTGCAGACTATTAAGGCTTTCATATTTTTAAGTTTAGTTGTGATCTTTCAGTGTTTAAAAAACATATATACTGTTTGTAAAAACAATTATAAAACACAGAAAGAAGACCATAACCTTCCATTGTTAGCATCCTGATATACTTCTTCCTAGTATTATATGGTGTCTCTTCCATCCTTTTATCACTTAGCATTTTGAAGGGGATCTCCCACATTATTAAAAATTCTTTATAAACATCATCTTAAGCAGTGTCTAATATTCTATCCTGTGAATGCACAATGATTTGTCTAATCATCATCCTAGTACTGTGCATTTCGGTTGTTTCCAGTTTTTTAAAATTATTTATTCATCTATTTTTTACTGCACTAGGTCTTCATTGGTGCTTCACTGCTGCAGAAAGCTTGGGCTTTCTCTAGTTGCAGTGAACAGGGGCTACTGTCTAGTCACATTGGGTGGGCTCTAAAGCATGGGCCTCAGTGTTTGTGGCACATGGGGTTTGTCACCTCGAAGCATGTGGAATCTTCCCGGACCAGGGATTGAACCCATGCACCCTGCATGGGCAGCTGGATTCTTAATCACTGGACCACCAGGGAAGTCCTTGTTTCCAGTTTGCATAAATATAAATAAAGCTGAGATCATCATCCTTGTATGTCCCTTTTTGACCTTGTTTTCAATTATACCTTCAGGATTAATTCCTATCATTGGAATGACTGGGTCAAAGGGCCTGAGCATTTTCAGCCTCCTAATCCCTGTTGCCAAATGGTTTTCCAAAAACTCTTTCCAATCTGTGTTTCAACTGGCAGCATTTCGCTGCAAACTCTCCAAAAGTGAATGTTGTAATTTAAAATTTTATATCACTTAATCCTGATGGTATTCTCATGAAATGAGTATTATCCCCAATTTACAGATAAGGAACTGAGGTCAACAGATTATTTCACTAGCTCCGAGTCACACAGCTTGGAAGGCACACGGTCAGACCCCAACCAGGTTTGGCTCAGAATTCAAGAACTGCATTGCTCTCTCCCTGGGCAGGTAAGGAACCCCACTGGAGGGTTTTAAATCCAGAGAGTGACACAAAATACAAGATGTTCTTGGTTTGCTCTTCTTAGCCCTGGCTTGTAGGTTGGTGATGAGTCTAAAGAAGATTAACTACTAACTGACACGAGAGAACCCTTTCATAATACACCTCTTCTTGTTCTTTGGGGCCTTTATGAGCTGCTGAGTGACTATGCAGAGAAGGGAGGAAAAAAACAGAAAACGTAATGTAGGTTATTAGTGTTAATAGGTAACATGTATATGAGTTCAAACAAATTAGTTAACAAATGTGATCCACCACAGCAACTTCTGAAGAGTGTTATATAAATAATTGTGGAAGGGGTCATTTCACAAGGAATTAAGCTGAGCTGTTCTCAGCTCAGCCATGTTTCTGAACCCTCCCGCATCCCTTCAGCTTTTTAGACCTGAAGGTCCAAGGTAAGGACATGCATGCCCAGAGTTATCTCAGGGTTTAACTCAGGCTTTGGCCAAATAAGCCACATGGGTTTAATTTGCTCTCTGGAAGGACCCAAATTGGCCAATAATCTCTTCTTGGCCACACATGGGGAGCATAAGAAAAATAATAATCAGAACTACCACTTATTGAGTGCTTACTATATGCCAGACACATCAAGAAAATAAACTCCCTTGGGCACGTTTGGGACCGAATAAGCAAATCAAATTAAAGACAGGTTCCCTGGCATCGATTCCAACATTGTCATCAGCAATAAAGAGGTGAAAACTGTTTGCAAGAGGGATTTAGATAATCTGTTTTAGAGCGCATTGTGTCATGTATATTCCTTCCCTGACTTAAAGAAGAATATGCTGATATTAAATAGGAGAAAGCATCAGATCAGCAAGCAACTGATGGTGACAGCCACTCCCATGTCACAGAGGAACTATATGCTGCAGAGAGGAAGGATTCGTGCGGCACTTTACCCAGTGGGATGCGTCCCCAGCCCCCCACTTCAGGCCCCTCCGTCCACCTTCTGCCTTGTCCTGTCTTCCCCCTTGGTTTTCTGTTCATTGCTCCTGTCAGTGAGAGAAGCTCCACTTTTCATAAGCACATGTGAATTGAGAGATCCACCAGCATCCAGAGAATGGCACCTTTAGGAAGGCACTGGGGTATACTGCAGGCAGTGCTAGTTTTTTCACAACAGAACTCCTATGAGGGGACCTCCCTGGCTGTCCAGTGGTTAAGACTTTGCCTGCCAATGCAGGGGGTGCAGATTCAAGCCCTGGTCAAGGAGTTAAGATCCCGCACGCCTCTCAGCCATAAAACTAAAACATTAACCAGAAACTGCAAATAGTGACTGCAGCCATGAAATTAAAAGAAGCTTGCTCCTTGGAAGAAAAGCTCTGATGAATCTAGATAGCATATTAAAAAGCAGAGACATCTGTATAATCAAATATGCAAATATATAAAAAGGTCTGTATAGTCAAAGCTATGATTTTTCCAATAGTCATATATAGATGTGAAATTTGAACCCTAAAGAAGACTGAGCACCAAAGAATTGATGCATTCAAATTGTGTTGCTGGAGAAGACTCGAGAGTATGATGGACTGCAAGGAGATCAAACCATTCAACCTAAAGGAAATCAACTCTGAATATTCATTGGAAGGACTGACGCTGAAGCTGAAGCTCCAATACTTTGGGTACCTGATGCAAAGAGCCAACTCATTGGAAAAGACCCTGATGATGGGAAAGATTGAAGGCAGGAGGAGAAGGGGACAACAGAGGATGAGATGGTTGGATGGCATCACTGATTCAATGGACATGAGTTTGAGCAAGCTCCAGGAGTTGGTGAAGGACAGGGAAGCCTGGCGTGCTGCAGTCCATGGGGTCTCAAAGAGTCAGACTTGACTTCATGACTGAACAACAACAATACTGTAACAAATTTCAATAAAGACTTTTTAAATGATCCACATCAAAAAATCCTTTAAAAAAAAAACAACAACAACAACAAAACTCCCTTGCCAACAGGTTCAAATCAGCAAGGACTACCCTTGGAGAAACAGCCTGTCTTACCACTGGAGGGAGATCATGAAGGGGGCAGGGTTCCACTTAGCAGGGAGACACTATGTTGGGAACACTCCTGGTTCCAGTAATTTACTCTCTGTACTCGAGTGTAAACTGGAGCTTTTTATATGCATTCGTTTACATATCTACTGGGATATACTTGTACATTAACAGACTCTTTCTCCAGATTGTATAAAATGCCTGTCTTCATACCTGTTTGCTCATGTAAAAGAAGATAACACTCTGACAGATATTCTTCAAATATAATTTGGAGACAAACAGCACAGAGCAGACAGGGCAGTTATATGATGTGAGTGGGGGATGAGAAAGATGCCCCTTAGTGAGTTGGCATGTATGTAAATATGTACACATTCATGTATATCGTTACTCCATGTGTGCGTGTGTGTATGTGGAGGAGAAAGACAGGCTGGGGTAAAGAGAGGATCACATGAATGAATACCATGCTGACCTCTCTTCTTAGTGTATAACTATTTGCAGAGGCCTTGGCAATTTTTAATGTGTATTTAGATGCCTTAATGGAAAAAGCATTGTGCTTGTTGCTGCTTGGGCCCAAACCTCAGTTATGCTACCTGTTAAGTTGTACAATCAGTAAATATGAGAAATATCAGCGGTAGCTAGTTCCAGTCAGTAGATTACATATTGCTTCTATATCCCTGATCCTTTCAGTGCTCTAATATTGTTGTGCTGATCTCCTTTTTCCTGTATCTGGCATTTGGAAAGACGTATGGTTTTCCTTGGAAATGAAAGTACTGCCATTTTCTCTTGGAGACAGGTTAAGTGTGGTCCTAGGCTAGCCTACCAGTGAGCTGGTGCCTACTTCCCACTGCCAGCATCTCTTGTGGAAGCTTCATCCCCTCAGCAGAGAAGGCAATGGCACCCCACTCCAGTACTCCTGCCTGGAAAATCCCATGGACGGAGGAGCCTGGTAGGCTGCATGCAGTCTATGGGGTCGCTAAGGGTCGGACATGACTAAGCGACTTCACTTTCACTTTTCGCTTTCATGCATTGGTGAGGGAAATGGCAACCCACTCCAGTATTCTTGCCTGGAGAATTCCAGAGATGGAGGAGCCTGGTGGGCTGCTGTCTATAGGGTCGCACGGAGTCAGACACGACGGAAGCGACTTAGCAGCAGAAGTAGCATCCCCTCAGAAGCCCTGTGCCCATCTGCAATGAAGTCTCGGTATACACCCTCTTTTCTCAGTGAGCACCCTGCGTACACCTGCTCTGTGCTGGGGACCCTCAGGAGCTCACAGTCTAGATAAGAGAGATGATTGATAACAATTAACCATTGTATAATATGACAGGTAAGCGATTTGTGTTATATGTGGAGGAGAGAGAGGGATTAATCCTCCTGGGAAGGTCAGAGAAAGCTTCGGAGGAAATGGCATTTCAGTTGACTTAAGGGAGGATTTTTGTTCAGCAGATCAAGGAGGACAATTAAGGCAGAGCCTACATTGTGATAGGATCAGGGACAGGATTTGGAATGCCTGGATCTCTAGGAGGGGTGGGGGGAAGAAGGGGAGGGCGCTGGTTGAGCATGTAAGTTGTGGAATGGGAAATGGCTCTAAGTAAGACTGGAAAATTGGCCAGGGTCAGGTCTTGCAGACTTTGAGTTGAGCAGAAGTTGAGTGAGTGCTCTTTGCCAAGAACTGCTGATTTAGAGGCATGTAGCGCTTCCCAGGTGGTTCAGTCAGTCAAGAATCTGCCTGCAATGGGGCAGACATGAGTTTAATCTCTGGGTGGGGAAGATTCCCTGGAAGAGGGAATGGCAACCCAGTCCACTATTCTTGTCTGGGAAATCCTATGAACTGAGGAGCCTGGCGGGCTACAGTCCATGGGCTCGCAAAGAGTCAGACACGACTTAGCCCCTCAGCAACAACAATAGAGGCATTTAAGTCAGTGAGTTTACCATTCATCGCTAAGGCATTTGGGGCCCCAGAAGTACTGCTGGGTCATTTGAAAGACATTCCCTTTTAGCCAGTTCTGTGGAAATGGACAACTCTCAAAGACTTGGGAAACACTAGCTGTGTGGTCAGGGAGGAGCCAGAAGGCCTGGGAGACCTTTGGAAAAGGGTCGTGAATGACCAATATCTTTGTGCTTTTGTCAGTGTAATTGCTAAAGGGGAATTAAAGCCTTTTGTAAAAGAGGTAATGAGGCTTACTAAGGTTGGATAAGCTCACAGTTTCAACTAATCACCCCCCAGTGGGGTCGATGCCAGACTTCTTCTGCATACTTCTTTGTAAGATGGCGCCTTGAATTAAAGGATTTCTGAAAACAGATAATTCATAGAGGAAATGGTTGCACAGAGATAGAGGATCTGGAATTCAAAGGGCAGACTGCAGGAAGCCAGAATGGTATCCCAGGCTTGGATTGTTAATGTGTGAATCTGTACAAGGTTGTCCATGGCTGTTTTCACCCATGAAAAGGGGTGGGTTCCATGGCTGCAGCTGTTGACAGAAAAGACAGCTCTGCAGCTGCTTAAACTTTTGACACATTGCTATGGGACCAGAATGGGAGGCCATTCAACTTCCTCTCAACGTCTGCCCTGCCTTATGCATTCTGAAGTTGAAAGGGTCGCACTCAGACAGAGACCCCAGCCGTGAAATTATTTCCCGATAGAGTCACTGCGTTGATACATTTCAAAGACCCAATCCAGGGTGCTCCAATGAGCTTGGAGCAAGATGGTTGATTGTTGGAAGAATTTCTGGAAGTTTCTGATTATTGCTAAATGTGACTTAAATCAGAATGCCATTGCCATCAGTAGGAAGGAGTTAGCAAATCCACAAATTGTGCTTTTGAGAATAATCCTATCTTGAAGGGTATTGTTGTTGACAAGAAAAGCTGTTGTCACCTAGTCACATGAATAACCAAAGTAAAGCATCTGAGTCTGCTTCTTTAATGAAAAAGCTTTTTTAACTTTTTATTTTATTTATTTTTGGTTTGGGCTGTACTGGGTCTTCGTCAATGTGCATGGGTTCTCTCTAGTTACAGCAAATGGGGGCTACTCTGCTCTGTACCAGCTTCTCACTGAAGTGGCTTGTTTTGTTGTGGAGATGAAAAAGCATTTTGAAATTCACCTTGACTAGTGAAAAAGCAAATGCATTTTCATTTGTTAGTAGTCAGTCACAGGCACAGTGTTTGTATAAACAGAGCTGGTGAAGTGTAACCTTTCCCAAAGCGTGTTCCAGTACCTTCAGTCCTGTGAGAGTCCTGCACAAACAAGGTTTTATATGTGAATAACCCCAAGAAATGCTATGTTGTCTGCTCCTCTTGGAGATTCACAGGGCCCACTGGCACAGTAAAGACACTAAGGAAACCTGGTTTTATTTTGGGCTTTGTTTTTTATTTTCAATTTTTAACATCTTTTAAAACCCTGCATATGCAGAACAACTTTAGGAAGCACTGGTTTGGAGAACTAAGACATAAGTAGGATTAGCATTTATTGTCTTCAGTTGTCTTTGCTCACTTTTGACAATGTTGAGCCAATTAATCATTAGCCTGGAGACATTTATGGAGCCGCATATATAAAATGAGACATAGTCTTTATCTCTCCAAATCTCTCTTCCTCATCTAGACCTCCTCATCTTCATACCTCCCCACGTCCACCTAAGTAAAACAGGCCTGACTATGTCAGTTTTTTGTCTACACGCTATTTATTAACATGTATTCATACCAACTGTTGTGCTCAGTGGGGTTCTTCTGTCCACCCACGGGATCATATCGCAGGTAAGCAGTAAATCCAGGCAGAACCTATATACGCCAATAAACTGGTACTTATTAGGTGGAATGTAGTGTAACATTTGGGCCAAATTCCCAGCTGACTAATATGCCTCCTTTTATGTGGGGTGTAAGTATACTTCATCTGGGCTTTGAGTCTGTGTAACAGATATCCACCTATGATCTCAATAGGGATTTGCTGCATGTTGTCCAGACCATAAACTCACTGAATAAATAGACCCTTTTCCCTGTCCTCCCCTTACTACAGGGAATATTTATTCATTCAAATTTTATCCACGGAAGCCAGCTGAAGACATGGAGTCTCTACAGTTCAAGCTGGGTCATCACAATGGTAGACTAGAAATGCTTTCTCCCTAAAGTACCCCATCTTCTTTTTCTCCAGAACTCAGCGGCTCTGTTTTGGCTAAATATTTCTCTCTCTGCCCGAGATAAAGATTTGCAAAATTGTTTGGGAGAACTCTACCCACTTGTTGCAAATCCTTGCTGCCATTTCCTCTATTCTGTTACCCATCCCAGTCTGGATTCAGCCACCTTTACTCTTGAGGACACTGCCAACTTCCTAATTATTATATTCAATTGTCATCATCATAGTTTTATTTTTTCCACCTCCTCAAAGTCTTCTTGAGAATCTATCCTTCTGACTTATAGGATGCTGAATTCTCCTTGTTCTCACATGCCCTTGAAGTCAGCCCTTCCAATCTTCATCTTCTACGTAGAATTCTTACACCCATTTACCTTGTGTCACGAACCACCTAAGGTTACTGCCCAATCTCCAATTCTTTTGGAATGCTGCAGGAAATAAACAAGTAAACTGAACCTATTGCTTTTCCAAATATTTCTATTTCTCTGCATGAAATCATAAATCTCCCAGGTCAATTGAACTTAAAACATCAGGGTTATCTTTGACTTCCCTGTGTCCCTGACCTCCTGTGACATCTGTGAGTGTGTCATAAATTAGGAAGCACAAGGACAGGTCTGTAAAAGAAATTTATCTTTTCTGTGTCCTGTTTAAATAAATAGAATTTATTTAACCCATTTTATTTTATGCTGAGAAGTCATCCTCCTCACCAATATCCCCATACATTACTTCAAAATGCTTCCTGGCTTTGTTTAATGTGTATGTTCTTGTCATCTAAAAGCTGTATGTGTTTTATCACAGCCCTCTATTATACAGTTCCGGTGACTGCCTTCTAGTGAACGGTCACGTCTGTTAATGATTTTATAAGCCTAGATCAGAGATTTTGCTCACTGCCTGGCTCAACCCTGTACGGGATTTTTGGAAAGGAGGGTAACAGTGAAATTTGGTTTTGACTTCATAAAGCATCATCTCAGTGGACAGGAAAGTATAAATCTGAAAGGCTTAACTAACAGTTTCTGAAAATATTTAATTAAATCCAAAAATGTTCAGTTGGAAGATATACTTCAAGTATAGGAAGGGAGGGAGAAGTTAGTGTTGGTGAGAGTTACTGTGGAATGTTCCAAAAGAAGGTAAGATTTTGAGTGGAGATGAAGAATATCAAATATTTGAAGAAAGCAGTAACTGGAGACCCGGAACTCAGAGACTATTTTTTCTTCCTTTCAAAATGGAGAGAGGTAATGAGCTCGACCTGGCAGGGGAAGAAGCATGACCACATGAGCATAGGCGAACCCCCAACACGCACACACACAGTTCACATTTCCTGACTCTAGGCTGGGTGCTTTTACAAACAGCAGATGAGGCCTGTGTGTGCGGAGTCTCGCCAGCTTGGGATGGAAGATGGCACCCTTCCTACCAAACCACTGCCCTCCATTCAAAACCAGGACCTGGGAAAAGGCTAGACTTTGGAGTAGTTCTTAGACTACACTCCCTTCGATGTAAATCAACTTGTACAGATTTGGTTTTGCAAATGAAAACAATTCTCCAGTGTTTCATAGCTCTCCATTTCTGCCCTCAGGCTTGTTCACTTTTTCCTTTTAAATATAAATGGAAAAATGGAAATGAGGTTTCCATGATGCACGGAATATCTATTTTCAGGAAAGATAAACAGGGTCCTCTGGTCAGAGACTCTGAAGAGGAATGTGGCTTCCAAGGGGTGGAAGACTAAAAATAAAGATGCTGGTAGATAGGTAAGTGAATTAATAAAATGAGGCAACCAAATAAAACCCCTGAACTCATTCACTACACCATTGAAAGAAACACCATGCCAAGAAAATGAGAACCAAGGGATGGAGGGAAACTTCCAAAGAAACCCAAGCAGCTGTCCCTGCAGATCTTATGAGCTGGGATTTCCAAAACATTGGTCATGTGGGCAGAAGGCAAGCAGGCGCCCTGATGAGCTCACACAGCAGTGGAACGCAGGCAAACAGGGTTAGGAAGGCCAAGGCTGGATTCAACCAGGACTCTTGAAAAAGGGGCTTCTAGATCATTTGGATGCCTTGTTGGCCTGTAAGTCAGCAAGGCATCAGAAAAATTGGTCAGGGTGATATGTGCATTTCAGATACGGGAATCCTGGGTTTGGATCCTGGTGAGTGGCCTCATTTCCATATGTGTCTGAGCCATAGTCAACTGCTGAGCTACTGGTGGGTATATTTCCCAATAATGTGACAAGAAACTGAGCCTATTTTCCCAGCCATAAATGAGGATAAAAATACTCATCAGATTGCTATGAGGACTATAAGGGATTGGAGGAGTAAAATATGAGATATGAGATATATAACATATAGTTTATCAGTTCACTGTATACAGAGTGAATATTATAAAAAAAAAACAACAATGGAAGCTTCTCCTCTTGGTCATCCTCATCACCCTTTTAGAGTAAGTAAGAACAGAGTGCAGGGCCAGACCTACTCCTTAGGGCCCCCAAAATAATGTTCAATTCAGTTCATTTCAGTCACTCAGTCATGTCCAACTCTTTGCAACCCCATGGACTACAGCATGCCAGGCCTCCCTGTCCATCGCCAGCTCCCGGAGTTTACTCAAACTTGTGTACATTGAGTCAGTGATGCCATCCAACCATCTCATCCTCTGTCTTCCCCTTCTCCCCCTGCCTTCAGTCTTTCCCAGCATCAGAGTACTTTCAAATGAGTCGGTTCTTCACATCAGCTTCAGCATCAGTCCTTCCAATGAATATTCAGGACTGATTTCCTTTAGGATGAACTAGTTGGATCTCCTTGCAGTCCAAGGGACTCTCAAGAGTCTTCTCTAACACCACAGTTCAAAAGCATCAATTCTTTGGCACTCAGCTTTCTTTATAGTCCAACTCTCACATCCATACATGACTCTTGGAAAATCCATAGCTTTGACTAGACGGACCTTTGTTGGCAAAGTAATGTCTCTGCTTTTTAATATTCTGTCTAGATTGATCATAACTTTTATTCCAAGGAGCAAATGTCTTTTAATTTCATGGCTGCATTCACCATCTGCAGTGATTTTGAAGATCAAAAAAATAAAGTCTGTCACTGTTTCCACAGTTTCCCAATCTATTTGCCATGAAGTGATGGGACCAGATGCCATGATCTTAGTTTTCTGAATGCTGAGTTTTAAGCCAACTTTTCCACTCTCCTCTTTCACTTTCATCAACTAGGCTCTTTAGTTCTTCTTCACTTTCTACCATAAGGGTGGTGTCATCTGCATATCTGAGGTTATTGATGTTTCTCCCAGCAATCTTTATTCCAGCTGGTGCTTCATCCAGCCCAGCATTTCTCATGATGTACTGTGCATATAAGTTAAATAAGCAGGGTGACAATATACAGCCTTGATGTACTCCTTTCCCTATTTGGAACTAATCTGTTGTTCCATGTCTAGTTCTAACTGTTGCTTCCTGACCTGCATGCAGGTTTCTCAAGAGGCAGGTCAGATGGTCTGGTATTCCCATCTCTTTAAGAATTTTCCAGATTCTGTTGTGATCCACACAGTCAAAGGCTTTGGAGTAGTCAATAAAGCAGAAGTAGATGTTTTTCTGTAACTCTCTTGCTTTTTCAATGACCCAACGGATGTTACCAAATAGCAAAGAGAAACAAGGGATGCTCCTACAGCAGGGCTTGTAATTAGGGCTTCTGTGTTTTCGTGGGTAAACAATGTTCTTTCCATGAGGAAATAGAAACAACAGGGCAAAGAGGCACCTGCAGCCCAGAATAAGTGAAGAGATAGAGTGCTTGAGATGAATTTGGGCTCCTGGCCAATACTAATTGTGTGTAGGTTGACCCTACAACTCCAGGGAGAGATGCTCCTTCCGTGTGGATGCCTGTGTGTTCCCATGGCAACTTGCTCCTGAGCTGTTGTAACCTTCTCATCACTCATGTGACTCTCCCCACTGGATAGAGCTTCTACTCGGGCAAAGACTGTGTCTCATTCACTGCCCATCCCCAGCTGCCAGCACAGCATCTGGCCCAGAATAGACACACAATGCAAATGTGCCATCTAACTGTGCTGAGGCTAGAGATAGATACATGTCTACATTTTCAACATGAAGAAGGACAAAATTTGGGAACTACAAACATCTAAGCTTGATGGTGGCTCCAAAAAAAAAAGATCTGGAACAGACTTACGTAGCTCATTTCAGAGAGCTTATATAACTCTCTGCAGTTCATCTAGAAATGATCAGGAAATTTGAGCTGACTTTCATTAAAAACCACTAGTGCAGGACTTCCTGGGCAGTCCAATGGTTAAGACTCCATGCTTCCATTGCAAGGGGCTCAGGTTTAGTCCCTGGTCAAGGCACCAAGATCCTTCATGCCACACATAGCAGCCAACTCCCCCACAAAAAAAAAAAAATTAATAACTTAAAAAAATAAACAGTAACAACAACAAAAATTACATCAAGACCTACCACAGCCAAAACTCAATTAATTTTTAAAAGGACCGACAAGTGCAATGAAAAGATGTTAAAAGTGAATCTAACTAGATTACTAGTTTCTGCATTACTAGGAATAAAGGGCCCTGAGAAATGAGTCCTCTTGTGTTTTGCAGGTCAGATCACATTATGTTCTGTTCTGAGCAGCTCATTTTCAGAAGGACTCTGATAATCTAGAACACACCCAAGGGATGGTACCCAGGACCAGTCATTAGGGTCTCTATAAAATGAGACCATGGGATTTCCCAGGCAAGAATACTGGAGCAGGTTGCCATTCCCTTCTCCAGAGGATCTTCCTGACCCAGGGATCCAACCTGGGTCTCCTGCACTGCAGACACAGTCTTTACTACCGAGCCACCAGAAAAGCCCTATGAAATATGTACAGTTGAGAGAGCTGGCACGGTTTAACCTGCAGAATACTGGAGGAAATAGGCAGGAAGAAGGACTTCCCTGGTGGCTTAGATGGTAAAGAGTCTACTTGCAATGCAGGAGACTCGAGTTCAATTCCTGGGTCAGGAAGATCCCCTGGAGAAAGGAATGGTAACCCACTCCAGTGTTCTTGCCTGGAGAATCCCATGGACAGAGGAGCCCAGCAGGCTATACAGTTCATGGGGTTGCAAAGAGTCAGACACAATTGAGCAGCTAATAGGCAGGAAGAGGCAGCAATATCATCTTCAAAACTCTGGAAAATGAGTATAAATTTCCTTTGTTCTACTCACAAAGGCAGAACTAGGACAAATGGGTAGAAGTAATCAGGAATCTGAATTTAATCAACCATAAAGAAAAATTTCCTAGAAAATAGAATTGTGCTGCCGCCAGATGCACAGAGCAAATGTGCCACAGAAGTACCTGGATAACCTATTCAGGGAAGGTGTACCTGAGATCCCTGCAGTGGACAAGAGGTTTGAACTGGGTGATCTTCAACATCAGGAATCCATAATGTAAATGCCTCTCTGCAAGGAGCCTTTCCAGATAAAGGTCCCTGTGCAGCCAAGCCCCTTGGAGGCTACTTTCACATTATTTTCCAGGTCAACTACTCACGGTAATCCATATCTGTCACAGAGATTCAGAAGAGTTTAGCCAGTGGTTTAAAGCAACTTCCTATCTATCACCAGGGAGTAGCCGATCTGTCATTGTTGTTGTTTAGTCCCTGAGTAGTGTCCGACTCTTTCACTACCCCATGGACTGTAGCCTGCCAGGCTCCTTCTTCTGTCCATGGTATTTTCCAGGCAAGAATACTGGAGTGGGTGGCCCTTTCCTTTGCCCAGGGGTCTATAATTACTTCTAGTTATTACAAGATGATTTGTAAGTTAGAGAATTGGTTCAGTTACATCGTATAATCTCATGGCAAATGTCAGCAGAAGCTTCTAGTGATAAATCAACTAATGGGAACTCTAAGCTGAGAACTGTTGATTCCTCAAATTCCCTATCTCAAATTCCTCTCCTCCAATTGTTTTTAGAACATTTAGCTGCAACCTTCTGCTTTTACAATAAAATCAGATGCAAGCCAAAAACAAAGGAAGTACATGAAATGAGACTATAATCATCTTTTGTAAATTATTTTCATTTAAATTTTTTCCACCACCATTTAGATTTCACCTCTATTTTCATTAGTAATTTCTTATTGTCTGCTCCTTTTCTTCTTCTTCCTGCCTGCCTTTTCTTTCCTTTCATCTTCTTCTCTTCTAAGAATTTATATTTTTCAAAACTTTCCCAGGACTCAATTAACATCACTTAAAAATTTTTTGTGGGACCAATGAAGTCTTGAAGCTGCTGCATTTAATACTCAGCTGAACCCTGGAAATCCAATCTGTAGCCAAACATTTGGCTTTGGTTTAGAGGCAGAAGTCGAAAAAGGGAATTGATATGCAGGTGTGGTGCAAAGCTGGTCTTAAAAATACAGATGTTATTACCTCTGGGCCCTAGGGACCTGGAACAAAATGCAGAGAGCCACCCCCAGAGGTGAAACAATGGTCATAAAATGGTTTCTCGATTCATGAGTCTTGCTGAGCTGTCTCTTTGCAACATTTAGTGACTATTTAATAACGCTAACAGCTCTTTGAGCTAAATTGCTAACATTTGGGGAGCAAGGTTATGTAAAACAAAATTGAATTATGAAAACAATTTTCCAGTTAGCTCTGTCATTTCTTTATTTCTGTTTATCTTTTTCCTCAAAGGAGCCATTTACCAGTTCCTACCCGGCTGGCATGAGCTGCTGTTCACAGACCCCAAACAATCAGCGCACACCTCTGAACAACAAGCCTTCTTATTTTCCATCTCTGGTCCTAGCCCAGAGCTTGGAAGCACATTTAGTCATGGAAAGATATAAAACCTAAGAAGTACCCAAAGAGGTGTTTTGAAGGAAATTATGATGCTCCTTGGACCCCACTTAGATTTTCATACAACTTCTCTCTTAACCTAGTGTGTTGGAGGTAGTCTTTAGATGTATAAATGGTGTGTATTGATACATGAAACTTAAAAACAGAGGCACTTTCTAATAAAACTGAAAGTGTATACACCATAAAAGCAAGCAATTCCACTTTTAGGTATATACTTCAGGGCAAGATTCTCACATGCAGCCTCCTAACAGCAGTTAAAATGAATAAATTAGATGCACATGTGTCCACCTGGAGAGCTCTCAAGAACACAGAGTGTAGAAAATTGTTGCTAAAGATACATCACATTTATGCAAATATCTAAATAAAAATGCAAAACAAACAATATAAGGTCATGGATGCACCCCAGCTTCAGAGACTGCCTCTGAGGAGAGGGAGGGAGGAGGAAGGGATACCAAAGGCTCCTTCACATTATCAGTAATGTTGTGTTTCCCTAAGAAAGAAAATATCTAAAGCATATTTAACCAAAAATTAATTTATTGAGTACTTGGTATTATTCTCTATACTTTTCTGCATCTTTATATGTTTTTAATTTTTTTTAATTTAATGAATAATCCTTTAAATTTTGTAGTGCTTTACAATCTTCAAAAGTTTCATACATGTATCTTTATACATTTTACAAATTAAAAATAAAACCCAGGGATTTCCCTGGTGGTCAAGTGGCTAAGACTCTGAGCTCCCAATGCCAGGGCCCCTGGTCAGGGAACTAGATGCCATGTGCCACAGCTAAGAGTTCATATGTAACAACTAAAGATCCTGCATGCTGCAACTAAGACCCAGTGCAGAAAAAAAAGAAAATAGCATTCATAAAATAAACATGCTTTCTAAAAATAAAAATACAATAATAAAGCCCAAACCAGAATTTACTTCATCTTTACATATTTTACAAATTAAACATAAAGCCCAAATCAGGATTTAAACAAAAAGGGTGGACACACCATCTAGCACCCAGGAGAATTCTCTCCAAACCCAGCAAGCAAGGGTGATTGGCAGCTAGTAAAACAAGCCGAGGCCCCAGTCTTCAAGAAGACAGAAGTTGTGTTCAATTCATTCTTTCTCTTGCCTGCTCTTAAGACTCCGTAAAAGCTCATTGTTTAATGACTTAACTTCCCAGTCACATTCTTCTTGCCTGGCACAGATTTTTAATCCCACTTAGTGAAACCATCAGTTGAAATCTCCGTGGCTGCTATTCATTCTATTCCTTTGTAGCACCACTCCCCACTTCTCTCCGTCCATTATATTCAAATGCATACACCCAAACAGGGCCTATATATGACGGCACAGCCTGCTCGCCATTTCACATAGAATCTTATTTAACAAATGAAAATTAATACCTACACATGGAGGGAGGTCTGCTTGACAGTAACAGCTCATTTTTCCAGCTAATTCAGTTAACACCTGATTAGAAATACTGATCAAGTTTTGAAGTTTTTCCAGTATTGTTTAGTATCATTTCTGTTCAGTTGGGGCTTCCCTGGCGGCTCAGATGGTAAAGAACCCACCTGCGATGTGGGAGACCTGGGTTCAGTCCCTGGGTTGGAAAGATCCCCTGGAGAAGAGAACAACTACCCACTCCAGTATTCTGACTTGGAGGATTCCATGGACTATACAGTCACAAAGAGTTGGACACAACTGAGCAACCTTCACTTTCTGTTCTGGCAGTATCTATTTAACATAGTTTTTGTCAAGAGTGACCAACATAAGAATAGAATTATATACAGCCCTTTAGAAATTCAGGTACAGTCCCAGAAGGCAGTTTGAAGAAAAACATACAATGGACTGCCCATTGCAGTGATGCTACGGTTAAAGGCCTTTGAGAGTCCAGAGAAGGAAGCATCAAGGAACCAGCACAGTGTTTGCAATCAGACAAGTGGGGCTCTGAGTCGCTGCTCTGCCACCATACCAGCTGTGAGGCCTCAAGTTACTTAACATCTCTGATCTTTTACTGTTTCTCCAAAACACAAGGTTAGTAATACCCAGCTTCTCGGATGGTTAAGAACCGAGTGAGTTAAACAATGTAGCAGGCTTCATACAGTGCTGGACATGTTGTTGGGATCTGAAAGCATAGTTGCATGAATACTTCCGTCTTCCTCTTTCCTGACATGATGTCACAGGGAGACATGTAAATGCTGCATGTTATCTATGCAGATATGATTTACATGGAATACATTAACATGGAAAAATTATTGGTCCAGCTTTTTGGTCAGATTAGCATGGCATGGTTTTGCCTGGGAGATTGTAACCATCCATATGCCCTTTACCAAATGGAGGTCATCTTCTTGCATGAGTATTTGTTCTCCAGAGGGCATCGACTCATTGTGAAGCAATCCTACTGATAATTGTGGTATTAAATAACACAATTGGAACTATGAATTCTATGTGTAACCTTGTATAGGCTTGAGAAGTGAAGCCTCGGGTAGATAAAGGTGACTGTTGCCCAAACTGTGTTTATGATATTTTTTGGAGTACTTTAGGAAACATTACACATTCTCACAAGCTCTCAATGTCACTCTAATTAGAAGGGGAAATGCTGTTAATGAGAACAGTCGTAAATTTTTAGCATGTAATCACAAGAGAAGCCTGTGGATATGATCACATAAATCACTTTATGGTGATTTGTGCCATTGCATTTTATTTTATTTTTAAGTTTATAATTACATTTTTCTTAAAAAATTAAGCAAGGCTGTATATGTCCCATGTCATCCCTCTGGCCTGGACTCATCACCCTAGTGACCGCTGTTACTGGAGTGAGGGTTAAAAAGGTTAACAGCCAGTGGGACAGCTTCAGACTGGGAGTCCAACCTGTTTTCCATTCTCCCCGTTAGCTACCCGCTGTTGTGTCATCTTGAGCAAATAACTTCCTGGCTCTGATTCACTTGGTCTTTAAAAATGGGGATGGAAGATGTTAGACAAGATGATTTCTGGAGTCCTTTGCTTCAGTATTCTGCGTGTTCATGATTTCTTGTTCTTTGCATGTATGATTGCACACTAAAATGACCATGTGTTTTCAATTGTAAAGTGCACATTTTTTCACATTTTAAAATTCAGGAAGTTACAACTGATGGTAATTTAGATTGCTGTGAAGTACAGTGTTAAATACAGGAGAAGTACTGAATAATAAGTACTATTTTATCAAGAGTTTCTACAGGAAAAATGGAAGATTACTGACAAATGCTGACTGAAAATGAGAGTGTACAGTTCTTGTAACTTAACAGAAATTGTGTGTTAAGTCACTTCAGCTGTGCCCAACTCTGCAACCCTGTGGACCATAACCCTCCAGGCTCCTCTGTCCCTAGGATTCTCCCAGGCAAGAAGACTCGAGTGCGTTGCCCTGCCCTGTTCCAGGGGATCTTCCCGACCTAGTGGTTGAACCTGTGTCTCTTACGTCTCCTGTATTGAGAGGTGTGTTCTTTACCACTAGCACCACTTTAACACGGAAGAAAGACAACCCAGGGGTTGTGAGGACAGTTATCCCGGAGGAGGGGCTGGTTTGGATGTCCCTGAAGGTCCCTTTCAGCCCAGAGATGCTCTGACATGCCAACTTTATTTCGGTTATTTGGTTATTTTGTGCACTCATCAAGTATAGAGCATTTTGGAAAAAGTGGAAGATAGTGTATGGCAATGACGTAATAATATTGTACCTATTAAACAATCTCATGTTAATTTCCATTGAAGTGTTAAATCACTGATACTGGTCACATTCAAATAAATATGTTTGGACACTAAAACTATAGTGAAAATAATTTCTTCTTTGTCAGTGGCTTCAAAGGTCCTTCAGATTCTTACAAAAACTCAGGAGTTAATTGCTATGAGCATAGTGCCATATGGGCCTCCCTTGTGGCTCAGAGAGTAAAGAATCCACCTGCAATGTGGGAGACCTGAGTTTGATCCCTGGGTTGGGAAGCTCCCCTGGAGGAGGGCATGGCAACTCACTCCAGTATTGTTGCCTGGAGAATCGCCATGGACAGGGGAGCCTGGTGGGCTACAGTCCATGGGGTCGCAGAGAGTCAGACGTGACTGAGAGACCAAGAACATACTGCCATATAACAAAAAATATATTTGTGCTCTAGATAAATGGGACTTCCATGTTAACGCTTACCCCAGTAATAGAGAAATTATTACTTTACTATAACTGCTAGTGATTTTTGATTGCTATTGAGTGTATATGGATATAAAGAAGCCATTAGTTACTTATGGATGATTTGTTTCTTGATTTATCAAGCCTTCATAATAATTACAATGCATGCTGTCTATGGCCAACCTCACTGTGGCTCTTAGCATGGCTGAGAATTGAAACGATTTTGAACCTGACTATCCCAGGAATAAAGTCCAGAGGTGTGGTGCGGTTGATCTTGGAACTGCTGCTTAAAAAGTGGTTCCCGATGCCAAAATCTGGGATTAGTTATCCAAAGAGCCATATCTGAGGGCTGGGTTTGATTTCTTGGTTTCCCTAATTGACAGTAGAAATCTCAATTTATCACATGTGCCATGAATTTGTTAGTCTGAAGGAATTAATCAAAATCTTGTTTCTATAAACATTTTTATTGATTCATCATTTCTGAAATCATGCAGTTTAGGAGTTGGTCCTATTTTGGGTAATAGCAATTACTTATGAAAGCTGTTAGATAGTTTCTGTCAAGCTTAATTAAACCTTTTCTGCTGGGAGACTTTTAAAGAGTTTGTGAACTGTCAACTGTTGATACCATGTCCCAAATATTACTCATAAAATGGAATCTCTACCAGTAAAAATAACTCGGAGGCATCAAACCTCCAAATCTGGAAGACAGTTGACTCCTTTTAGACAAATTCCATATGTCTCATTACCTCATCGCAGCTCAGCATTTGGTCTTGTGTATTAGATATGGGTGGGAGTCATTTTTTTCTAAATCTTTTTTTTTGAGATGTCCGATCTATTTTTTACTTCCATCCTTTTGTAAATGTTAATGATGTGAAAAGTGCCTTGGACCAATGGAGATGCTCAGAATATCAGCCTTCATAGGCTGTCCTGATGGGGAGCTTATCAAGGGAGATTTTTGACTCATGTATGAAACTGAAGGAAAATATAGTAGGAGTGCCTTTGAATTATGGTGTTGGAAACATGGGAGAATGTTAGGGTAAGTGAAGTCTCAGAAAAGGGGTAGCTATGGACTTAGATAGAGAGGAAGTTTAAGATTTATGGGGTTTAATTTAAGATTAATGGGATTCACTTTGATCTGGGCAGGGTTTGGGTTGATAAAAAAAAATAAGGGAGAGTAATTCAGACTGAGCAATGGTTCAAAGATAATGAAGAAGAGTTTTCTCCATTGGAATAAACATCAGCACCAATTTATGAAGGTTGTGGTACTCAGGAATCCCTGAAAAACTTTGAGTGGAGAAGTGATATAATGAAAGCAATATTTAAAGAAAATAATTCAGTAGCACTGGATAGAATTGGAGGAAAGGAATAATATCAAGGAAAACTTAAGAGATAGGAAGACCAGTTTCTTTTTCTTTAATTAATTAATTTATTTTAATTGGAGGCTAATTATTTTACAACATTGTGGTGGTTTTTGCCATACATTGACACGAATCAGCCACAGGTATACATGTGTCCCCCCATCCTGAACCCCCTCCCTCCTCCTTCCCCATCCCATCCCTCTGGGTTGTTCCGGTGCACCGGCTTTGAGTTTCCTGCTTCATGCCTCAAACTTGAACTGGTCATCTATTTCACATATGGTAATACACGTTTCACTGCTATTCTCTCAAATCATTCCACCTTCCCATTCCAGCACAGAGTCCAAAAGTCTGTTCTCTACATCTGCGTCTCTTCCTGTCTTGCATATAGGGTTGTTGTTACGATCTTTCTAAATTCCATATATATGCATTAATTTATTGGTGTTTTTCTTTTTGACTACTTCACTCTGTATAATCGGCTCCAGTTTCATCCACCTCATTAGAACTGACTCACATGTGTTCTTTTTTTATAGCTGAATAATATTCCATTGTGTATACATACCAGAGCTTTCTTCCATTTGTCTGCTGATGGGCATCTAGGTTGCTTCCATGTCCTGGCTATTGTAAACAGTGCTGCAGTGAACATTGGGGTACACGTGTCTCTTTCAATTCTGGTTTCCTCGGTGTATATGCCCAGCAGTGGGAGTGCTGGGTCATATGGCAGGTCTACTTCCAATTTTTTAAGGAATCTCCACACTTTTCTCCATAGTGGCTGTACTAGTTTGCATTCCCACCAACAGCACAAGAGGGTTCCCTTTTTGCCACACCTCTCTAGCATTTATTGTTTGTAGACTTTTGGATAGCAGCCATTCTGACTGGTGTGAGAAGGTACCTCATTGTGGCTTTGATATGCTTTTCTCTGATAATGAGTGATGTTGAGCATCTTTTCATGTGTTTGTTAGCCATCTATATGTGGAAGACCAGTTTCTATTATAACATTCAAGTAGTAAGGTGATGATTAAGGTAATAATAACTAGATAATAATAAATTCACCAGAGTGGTGCCAGAGTTATGCCATTCATAGCAACAACAAAGCTACCATTAATTGACTGCTTATTTTGTGCCAGGTATAATGCTTAAGTGCTTTACATAGATATATCATTTAATCATCATCACAACAATCTTATAAGTACTATTATTAATGCCATTTTTAGATGAAAAAACTGAGACTCAGGAAAGATAAATGATTTCCTCTAATTGATAGAGTTAAGATCTCAACCTAAGTCATCTGAAACCTGAACCCATCCTATAAAAGAGGACCTTTAGGAGTATTTGAAAGGTAGAAATGAGAAATAGCCAATATGTATTTTGCTTAGCACTGTACTTGATATTATAGCATCTTAAAGTAGTAAGGTGGCTCAATGGTAAAGAATCCACCTACCAAGCAGGAGACATGGGTTTAATCCCTGGGTTGGGACGATCTCCTGGAGAGGGAAATGGCAACCCACTCCAGTATTCTTGCCTAGGAAATCTCATGGAGAGAGAAGCCTGGCAGGCTACAGTCCATGGGGTTGCCAGGAGTCAGACATGACTATTAAATAGCAGCAAAGTAGTTAAGACCAAGTATGTTATCATAAGAGTTTAAAATTTGATCAGAGAATCAAGTTGTAACATGAATCAGAAAGATATCATACATTGGGTTCCCCAGAATATAGGCTTTGAGATTTGTGTGCAGGAGGTTTATTGGGGAGAGTGCTCTGTAACAACATCCATGAGAAATAAAGGATGCAGGGATGGACAGATGCCACAGAGGCCTCCCTGATCTTAAAGGGAGTTCTAGAGCTAGAATCACCCTTCAGAGTTGTCCCAATAAAGGCAAGGAGCCCAGGTCTTTCCATTTGTCCATTAAGCAGTCAGTGGATGCTGCTGCCCCAAGAGGAGAGGGTAATCTTTGAACAAAGCAGCTTCCCTCTGCTGACAGGACCTGGGAAGGGACTCAACTGTGTCCTCAGTCTTAAAGGGAATCTGGACAACATACCACAGTGTCCACTACACCAAAATATAATAACACAACTATATTTTTTAAGTTATCTACTCTTTAATATGTAAATACCTTAAGTCACATTTGGGGGGAATACTTTCTTTTTAAAGTACTATTTTGGTGGGGAGGAGACACCCAAAAAATCTGTCAGTACATTTCGTTGCTGTAGGGTGGTAGCCTTCATTTTTGATGAAAATAATCAATATGGAAGGCATTTGGTGTGTGGCTTAATTGAAACACTGTGTTTTGGCCCCATTTGGTGTTAATGTGTAAATCCAATACTGTTTTCACACCTGCCCTCTTTTTATGATTCTTTTTTTTTTTCAAATGGAAGTCTAGTATGGATTTCTTGCTTCAGACTAAAGAAAGGGTGTGAACTGTCATCGCTGGCCAAGAATCCAACTCACATGGCATCATGACATCATTCTTTATGTCCATCAATAAGATCTTGCAGGTTTGCCTTCAGAGAGGAGCTGTGTGAATAATGCCTTGGGCCAAAATCACCCAGGGTGCACTCCATTATACCACAGCTGATCTTGACAAATATTAGACAAAGACACACAAAATATATGCATACCTGAACTTCACTTCCCAGAGAATCTGCTTCCTGGTGGCTGGAGTAGGATCCAGGAATACTTATTCTATAACAGCTTCTATGATCTCACCCAAGTTTAAGAATCCCTTTCCAGTGGGCCAGTGGAGACCTATAATAAGTGCTTCTATTCTATAATAAGTGCTTCACTTCTATAATAAGTGCTTCAATTGGTGAGATCACCAATTGGGTGTGTTGGGGATCTCCAAAACAGTGAATCTTAGAAAGAAAGATCTTCTTAAAGGAATTGGGGAGTACCATCTAGAAGACAGAAAGAAAGTGAAGGAAAGTTTCACTTCTATTTTTCTAGATTCCACATATATGCATTAATATACAGTATTTTTTTTTCTTTCTGTCTCTCTACATGACATTCTCTGGGTCCATCCACATCTCTACAAATAACTCAATTTCATTCCTTTTAATGGCTGAGTAATATTCCATTGTAAGTATGTACCACATCTTCTTTACCTATGTCTCTGTTGATGGACATTTAGGTTTAATGATGATCCTTGTGTTTATCCTTCTTGTGTGCATGCTTAGTCACTGAGTCCTGTCTGAGACCCCATGGACTGTAATCCACCAGGCTTCTCAGTCCATGGGAGTCTCTAGGCAAGAATACTGGAGGGGGTTGCCAATTCCCTCCTCCAGGGAATCTTCCCAACCCAGGGATTGAACCCACGTCTCTTGCTTCTCCTGCACTGGCAGATAGATTTTTTACTGAGCCACCTGGGAAGGCCTTGTGTTTATCCTGATGGATAGCAAGTAATTGGGAGCATATAAGCAAGGATCTGTCTTTTATTCATTCATGCAATGTCTTAGGTGAGCAGTTACTATATTTCAAGCACCGTGCAGTTGTCAGTAGTATGAAGATAAGTAAATTCAGTTTCTGTCTTTAGGAGATCACAGTCTGAGGGAGGAAATAGAGATTAACAGATGATAGAGCACAAACCCTGAGTGGCACAGGTGCTGGGAGAGCAGACAGGTGGTCCCTACGCCCTCCCCTGAGGGTCAGAGAAGGCTCCCTGGAAAAGCTCCGGAGGACTCCTCAAGATTGGAAATGTGTTCATCAGTTGTGCTTTTTCCATCCATAATTGTGTCACATCATTCCACTTACTTAGACCTTTTTTATCTTTTAAGAGAATTTTTATACATTTTCCATAAAGATCTTTTGCAATGTCTTTGAACTTAATTCCTAAATAACTTACCATCCTTGATGCTCTTGTGAAGAGTATTATTTTGTATTCTTTTTGGTTGTTTCTTAATGGCTATAGAAAAGTACGACTGACTTTGATGAATGAGTATCTTGTAACTTGCAACCTCACGATACCCTATACTAATTCTGAGAGTATTTGGATTTTCATGGGTTTTCTATGTAGATAAACATACCATCTGGGAACAATGGCAGGCTTGTCTCATCTTTTCCAGTCCTTATATTTCTTATTTCCTTTCTGTGTGTTACTGTACAGGACATCCATATGTAAAGAGCAGCAGTAATGGTAGGTGTCTTTTTGTCTTCTCCCAGACCCTAAATGGAGTATGTCTCACTTTTTTCCTTTAAGAGTGATGCTTTCTGTGGGCAGGTTTTGGTAGATTACTATTTTCTTGTTTAGGAGGCACCCTTCCATTTCTAAGTTTTTCTGGAAATGTTTTATCTTAAATATGAATTGGACTTTAACAAATGCTTCATTTAAATAGCATTTTTTGAGATGCCCATATGTTTTTTCTTCATATGGGCATGAAGTATCAAAGATGGAATGAATTACACTGGTAGATTTATCAGATTGTATCATCTTTACATTTGAGTAAAATCACTTGATTATAATTATTACCATTTTAATACACCACTGGATTGCATTAACTCATATTTTATTCAAGATTGTGGCATATTAAAGTAGGGAGCATTGACTTATTGTTTTCTTTTCTTTCGCTGATCTTATCCAGCTTTGGCATCAAGGATATTTTAATGTCATTAGATGAAATGGGCAGCTTTACTTCTTTTTCTGTACTCAGGAACAACTTGTAGAATGGGGATGATCTGTTCCCTGAATATTTGATAGAATGCACAAGATCAACTAGACCTAGTGCTTTGGGGGAGGAAGATGGGATGTAAGAAGATTCCCTATTACTGTATCAATTTAGTTAGTGGTCACTGGTCTATATAGGCATACCCTGGAGACATAGTGGTCTTGGTTCATGACCACGGCAATAATGCGAGTATCATCATAAAGTGAGTTAACACTAAATTTTGGTTTCCCAATGCATATAAAGGTTACATTTACACTATACTGTAATCTATTAAGTGTGCCATAGCATTATGTTTTTTAAAAACCACTGTACATACCTTAAAAAATATGTTATTACTAAAAAAAATGCTAATTATTATCTGACATTGCAGAGTTGCCACAATCTTTCTTTTATTTTTAAAAAATGCAAGCTCTGCAAAGCACAATAAAGTGCAATAAAACAAGGTCTGCCTGTATTGAGAGTGTAGACTATCCTCAGAAAGTTGTTCAGGAGTCTTTGGTGATGAATGAACTTGAGAAAAAGAAGGAAAGACTGAGAAAAAGAAGGAGATGCCCCCTGGCGTCCATGCACATTTGGGACGTTTCTACTTTGACTCACAACCACTGAAGCATCAGACAGGCTTCTCCGGGAAATCAGAGTGGGGCTGGCAGTGGGGGAAACAGGGTTAATCATCTGGTCGTTCAGTTAATATTTATGGAGTGCCCACAGAGACCTGCAGCTGTAATCTGTATACATTTTTTTCTACTTTTTAAAATAACATGTAAATTATCATATGTGAAATGAATCGCCAGCCCTGATGCATGATACAGTGTGCTCAGGGCTGGTGCACTGGGATGACCCAGAGGGATGGAACAGGGAGGGAGGTGGGAAGGGAGTTCTGGAAGGGGAATACATGTATACCCGTGGTGGATTCATGTCAATGTATGGCAAAACCAACACGATAATGTAAAATTTAAATAAATAAGTAAATATAAAAATTTTTTTTAAAAGCCCTTAAAAAAAAAATTATGGAGTGCCCACAGAGACCTGGAGACTATTCTAGGCACTTGAGATGCAAAGACAAACAAGTCACTTTTATAATCCGGTGAAGTGAGCCTAAACCAAAACAGTTATCACGGGGTTTGGTTATGTGTCTAGCTTACAGTTTTCCTGGCCCAGTCCCTTGAAATACCCTGACTCTTCTCACTCTGTCAGCCTCTATGTCCAATCTGTCACCAGGTTGGCTCAGTATGAATAAACAGGGTCGTGCAACTGCCAGGAAACTAACGGAGGCTCCATCTGCATGAATAGAGGTGTCCTGAACCAGCTCTCTCTGCCTGGTCAGTGGGAACCGTGACAGATGGGTCTCGTCCTGGGAGCGTGGTCAGACACTGGAGGGGACTTGAACATGTCGTATCCAGCACTGGGAAACGAGCTGGAAGTTTTACAGGTCCTGCTTAACATCAGAGAGAGCAAGGGACCTGAGAGCCTTGCCCAGATGTCCCTCTGCCTTCATGCTCCATCATAGTTCTCAAAGGATGATGCTTCTTGTTCGGGCCACATGTTATCGTTAACCTCTCTGATCCACGCAAAAGCATTGTCCCCCGTCATGTGTCTCCAACACTCCCTGTCACACATCCATGTTTTCACTTCTTAACTCTTATCAACTCTCTGGCTGTACCATCATGTCTTGTGTGTGAGGATAGTCTGAGAAGCTCGGCTCTATCTAGGAACTATTAACCACAAGAAGATGCTCAAGGCTTCCCAGTTCCTCTTCTGTGACATTCATAGACTTGCCTTTTCCTCATCTGGTCCCCATCCTACCCCACATCCCACACCTAGACTGCTGTGTTAGCCTCCCTGGAATCTTCTCTTTGTTTATCTATATCCCCTGTCCTCAGCCCAAATAAAACCCATCCTATACGCAGCTGATAGAGCAGCTGTTTCTGTGCATGTTTCCCCTTCTCAAGAGGTACACTGACTGCAACCTCAGCCCACAGGAACTTAGTTCCTCTGGTTACTGGGAGAGCCGCCCTCTGTGACTGGTGATGACTTGGTTCTGGGACCTGGGGTGGCTCCTTTTCACCACCAGCCCCCACGGTCATGCCCACTGTGTGCTCCGAGAGGGGCCCCCATCCCTCTTGGCCAGCTTCCCTCCTTCTGCCTCAAGTTGAAATCTCTCAATAAAAATGGAAACCATTTCCAAGTATCAAACTTAGGTCCTTGTAAGCTGGCTCTGGAGCCCTTTCTTTTCTTAAAAGTTGTTGCTATCTAACCACATTCTAAAATACCCCCAATAAAAAGGAAAACAAACCAAAAAAAAAAGCCCTTCTTTAATCAACGCTTGCTTAACTGATGCTTCAGACAAGCACTTCTTAGGCAAATGGATGACCACATGGATTTTCCAGAGAGCGGTGGGGGGATGTGAAATTGGCAGAGTTCTGCTCTGTCTCCTTTGATGTTTAATTCGAGCCATTCTAGACAGGGATCAGTACACTCTGAAAACACACTTTGTGATTAAAAATGTGCGGTACATCAGCCAAAACATTTGTTTATATTTTACCCTCAATTTCAGGATTCTTGTTTCTTGTCATGCTTTCCTTGAGAACTTTCTTTGTATAATTAAAGAGGTGTGAGTGTTCTGAGCCTGACTGTGAATAGGATACAAAGCATAGTTTCCCTCCCCAGGAGACAGAGAAGGGTTTCTCCCCACCTTCTCAGGCGCAACATCCATAGAATATGGCAAAAATGAGCTTCTCTGTAACATTTCCAGAACAGTAATAACAGGCAGGCTGTCCAGGAAAGAAGGAGCCTCACAAAGACTGAAGCTTTCCAAATAGGGCCTCTCACAGCCCCGGGGAGCCTCTCATAGGCGCAAGGGTGTTTGAATGTACTGGTATGTCTCCAGTTCTGTTAGAGCAGGGTTTCTCAACAGTGGCACTGTTCACATTCGAGACCAATAATTACGGCTGTGGGGCTGCCCAGGGCCTGGTAGGATGTCTGGCAGCATCCCTGCCCTCTACCCACCAGGTATCAGCGGCATGTTCCCTCTGCCTCCTCCAACTGTACAGTCGAAAATATCTCCAGACAGTTCCCCAAGGAAAGCAAAAAACTCCCCTCGCCCCCAGTTGAGAACGGCTGCCCTGAGTGAACTTGAAAAGAGAGTCTTCTAAGAGGCAGCGTCTGTAGGACCCAGAGTAGGGAGCATACAGTAGAGCCACCTGAGACAGTGTCCTTCAACACGACAATGACCAAAGCCACCCCAGACGAAGTCAGAGTCTTGAGGGTAAGGCCCAGGCATCTCTGGCTTTTAAAAGGCCCCCAGGTCGTTCTAGTATACCCTCAGGGTTGAGAAAGAGAGAACTTTGAAAGGAAGGACTGTTTCATTACCTCCATCAAAGGATTAAGAGAACACAGATCTTAGAACATCACCGTTTTGTTAACAATGGAAGTCAGAGAAGAAAGACCAAGAGGACAAACAGCTAACTTAAGCTCTTACGATTCCTCTTTCTTCTTCCTTAATGGTTGTGTGCATGCACGGTGCTCAGCTGCTTCCGTCGTGTCCGACTCTTCTGGACCCTATGGGCTGTAGCCCACCAGGCTCCTCTATCCATGGGATTCTCCGGGCAAGAATACTGGAGAATACTGGAGTGGGTTGCCATACCCTCCTCCAGGGGGCCTTCCTGGCACCTAGGGATCAAACATGATTCTCCTGCGGCTCCTACATCGTGGGCAGGTTCTTTACCGCTGAGCCACCAGGGAAGCCCCCTTAATGGTTCGAAGAGCCTTTAAATGAAGAAGCCCTATGCTGGGCAGGGTCAGGTAGACCTAGCAATACCTCATAGCCAGGCTATGAGAGAAGAGGAGGCCTCAAGAGGTACCGTGTGTCTTGGAGATATTAAAAAGAAAAGTCTGCTGAGCTTGCAAGACCTCAGGGAAGAAGGAAAGAAGGAGAAATAGGCCAGGAGGGAAGCAGCCCTGAGGCTGAGAAGTCAGTCCTTCTTGGCCAGTTGGTTCCAATTAACCGAGGGTCAGAAAATGGCTTCAGTAGTGTTGGCCTGGGGGTCTTGTGATGTTCCTCCCTTTTCCTCTGTGGCGACATAAGTCCTATACAAAAGGGAGAAGAAAACCCAAGGGATGCTCGACTGTCAGACTTCAGGGTTTCAGTTCTGGACGCTACCAACACACATATTCTAAGCCAGAAAGCCTCCTGTCATTTTGCAGCCTGATTTCTACCAGGCAGAGAAATAGAGAACGTGGGCTTTGGAGTCCCTAAAAGGGTGCCCATTTCTTGGTCCATGTCTTACTAGTGGAGAGATCTTAGAGAAGTAGGCTGCCTGACCTCCCTGGACCTGAGTCTTCTCATCTGTAAAATGGGATAATCCTCACGCCTATCTCATAAAGCTGGTAGAACTGAATGAGATAGTCCATGAAAAGCAACAAGTACAGTGCTCACTAAATATTAGCTGCTAACATTGTTTATTCTCTGGCCACAACATCCAGCGGGTTGAGAAGTTCTGTTACCTGTTCCATGGAAATGTTTTGAGAATTTGGCCCCCAGCTTCCCATCTCTGCTGGTACTATCTGAGTTCTGTGTCACCCGTCACACACTCCTCCACCCACCTACCCACCCCACCACCACCTTGCTGTGTAGGTCCACCTTGATGTGTCACGCAGCTGACCTTTATCCAGGTGTTATTAGGGTCATGTGACTCCTGATTAAAATTTTCAGAGGTTCTTTGCAACCAACATGGTGAAGTCCAGAAGCCATACAGCCAGAATCTACTTCTTTGGCCTTCCTGTGGTCTCACAGTGTTTCAGAACTGTTAGTTTTGTTTCCGATCACCAGAGAGCCTGGACTGGCTTCCCTCGCTTGGGTTTTAAATGTCCATATGTTTTCAAGTCGACTAAGTGTTGGTCAAATGAAATCTCCTGTCCACAGTTTATATGTCTTGGATTGAAGCGTTGCACATTTTTTTCCTGTTATGTATTAAATATGAAGTTTTGTTTTCCCAGCAAATGCTGTCAGTGATTTGGAAACATTGCCTGGTCCTGATTAATTTCTTTTTTGCATCTCGTAGAGTCTTATTTACTTACATTAATAAAAAAAAAACTATACAAACATCTTACATGTGAAATTTTGTCCTGGCTGATGATAGAGGTTAATTCATGAGTGAAGGGAAATTGAAATCTATGTCCTTTCAGCTTTTGTCTGACCTATTACTGTAACCAATCTCTTAATTACTATGACAGACCTTGTCTAAGGCAGTTATTTTATTACTGGTCTCCCCAGCTTGACTGCTTACCTAACAGATAGTCCTTTTTTGAGAGGATCAAGAAGAGCAGGAAAGAAAGGAGTTCATAAAGGAAAAAAGTAAATAAAAGACAAACTGCCTCAAAGTCTAACTCTTTGGAATTCCTGGGCATTGGTTGACTCTCAAAGGAAAAATTGCTCCCAGGAATATTTTGTTGCATTGCCCCCAAATTTGGACTCTTTAGATTTTTATTCCAAGTCAGTCCCCGTCTATTGGGTGTACAAATAAGCAGCCCTCTTCATGAGAATGATTCCACTGAGGATGAAGGCAGAACAACTAGGGCAAGATGGCAACTTGAAATCAAGAGCAGGATTTTGCTTGAAGGGATAAATTTTGACTCCTTGAACATGCAGTATTGAGTATCACCTAGGTGGTGGTAGAGATTATTAATATGCCCTCTTATTAGTGCTTTTCCCTGCAGGGTTATGATTAGTAATGACTGTGAACTTCTTTGTCTATTTCCCTCCACTAGACTGGGAGGCAAATGACCAGAAAAGAAAGACAGCATAGCATAATGGTTATGGGCATGATATTTGACAACAGAAGACCTGATTCTCGTCCTAATTCTGCTGCTTACTGGCTCCTTAGCTTGGGGAAAGTTGTCTGATTGTCCTCCCATTCAAAATTCAGTTTTGTCATCTATCAAATGAAAGAATAATAGTAGCCACTTCTCTGGGTTGTTCTGAGGAATGATGGGATCATGTAAGTTGAGCACCTGGCAGTTCTTGGCATCGCCAGCCCAGGTCAGTTGCTTCAGTGACAAGAGGAGAGTTTTTATAAGTTCCTTGAGAACACGGATTCTTCTGTGTGCATTACCAGCTTCTGAATCTGTAACTGGAAATGAAAGTGTCTGAAATGAATGCATGAATGTCATGCTCACAAGTTTGAGCCTCTGCTCTCTTCAGTATAAGTATTTAGGTAAATGTGAGTGTGTATACAACCCAATGACATGCCGGGGACTTGGGCCACAGCTGGACGAGTGACATTTTTAAATCCCTATGTGATTTGGGAGAAGGAATCTCCCCCTGGGAATCAGTCACATGGCAGATGTGAACAAAGAAGAAAAATTGTAGCTTGGGGACTGACTCGTTGAATGGATGGAGGAACAGTTGAAGACAGGTTGATCAGAAATGAGAAGAAAAAACTGGCCTTAGAGACGAAGGGAGGTTTCTCAAAGGCGATGATGCTCCTCTATGCCCAGTGCGGCAGCAAGGTCAAAGGGAAGCCCAGTCCAGTGTAAACGGTGCAAACCCTCCTGTGTTTGAGCACCCAGTTTTATTACAGTTGCATCACCCCAGTCTCCTTGTTCTCTCTTCTGATTAGTGACTAAGAGCCTCTCCTCACGGCCACAAATGGAAACTCTATGCTAATGGCTCTCAGCTGGGCTGTGGTTTGCTCGCCATTGTTTGCACACAAAAGCCTGATCCCATTAAGATGGTCAGATATTTCCTGTCATCCCATGGCCTCCTGCTCACAAACATTTGATGCTATTTAAAGCCTCTGCTCTGCAAATATGCTTTGGTCACATTTGTATAGTGCCCATTAATTAAGGCCAGATTTGAAGCTCTCACAGCTGTCGCTTCTATTAACTGACTTCAGGGAATGGAAGACTATTTTTCCAGCAGATAATTTGGACATCACAGAAAGGCCAAGAGACCCTCGAATCCGTGTGGCACTTACCTTGACTTCCAGGCATCTAATGAAAAAGCTTCTTAGACAAAAAGGGACACAGAGATTCTTTCATAGAAACCATCAACACTCTCTGCCAAGTGGGAGATTTATTGGGTGGCAGCACACACACACACTCACACACACACAAACACACACACAGGCTTTATTTGAGGCACCCTGGAAAATGAAAAGCTATCTGGGAAAAGTAATCATGTGAGAAGATGGTCTTGAAGATAGCAGCTGGGTTTTCTGTGAAAGGAAAAATGGACCAATTGACAACTGTGACTCTGCTAGAAGGTTAAAAGACTTGTCTATTTTTTTTTTTCCTATATCTATTTTTCTCAAAAGGAAACAATGATGGATTGGTTGAAGCACATGATCTTCTGGTTACCGAATGCTTTAATTAATGGGGAGTCAAAAACATACAAAGACTGCCAGTTATCCAAGAAAGGAAATACTATTCTTTCCTGGCAGCGTGATTTGGAGTGGAAACAATGTGGTGGCAGAGGTGATACTGAAAAAAAATCACAATAATGGAGTTTAAAAATACATGCATTTTCATGACTTATCTCATTTGACTCTTGAAAACCTATGAAGTAGGCACTGTGATATGTCCATTTTATAGATGAGGAATTTGCAGTTTCTAAGCTTAAGAAATTTACCAAGGTCGTCAGTTAGGAAATGTCAGGGACAGAACTCAGATACTGGTGAGGTCTGTCTTGCCTGTCCTAAAGCTCTCACTCACCACCTTCTGTTTATCCTGGTGCAAAGGAAAGGACGTGGGCTTTGGAGGCAGATCAGAGTTTTGTCTGGACTGTCATACGATCATCAACAAACAGATAAACTTTTATGAAACTGTCTTTCAACTCAAATAAAATGGGAAAAATAATAGCTGCTCCATGGTTAGTCTAAAAATTGAATGAAGTAAGGATAAATGAAGCCCAGAGGTATTCAGTAAACATCAGTGCCTCCTCGTCCTCCATTTCCTTTCATTCTAGTTACTTCTTTTTTCCATTCCTACACTGGAGCTCCCACCATCCTGTGCGATATTGTCCCTGCATTCTTGGCTTCCTGGCTTTCTGTCATGGGTGAGGACCAGCACAAAGAAATTTTTCTTTGCTTAGCTCTTCCTGGCAGTCCTGCAGCTGTACCTTCAATGTCCCTGACTCGCACTGGTCCCCCAGGAATTATGGGCCCACACCTGTCTCCTCAACTCCTATGACATCACTGAACCACAGGAGGACCTGTGAGGTGAGAAACCTGAAAGCCTGATTATTAGCCCAGCATTCTCTTCCATTGAGGAATGTCTCATGCTTAAGTGAATTCATTAGGAAAGAGCTTTGGACAACAGCTATTTTCACACTCAGAGTTGCTTTCTAGAATCAGATTTTATTTCTTCAAGAAACTTGGTTGTTTTTGCCTTAGTATCTCTGAATTTCTTGGAGGATAAGAAAAAAAAGAAAGAAAAGACAATAATTAGCAGAATGCTTTTCAATTATCATGGTCTGTAGCTGGAAAACACAGACACCTAAAGGACTCCTTAAGATAGAGGTCTTTTAGAAAGATGGTAATGAGAACCCTGCATGCGAGACAGCAAAAGAAACGCAGATGTATAGAACAGTCTCGTGGACTCTGTGGAAGAGGGCAAGGGTGGGATGATAGGGGAGAATGGCATTGAAACATGTTAATTATCATATGTGAAATCAATCGCCAGCCCAGGTTTGATGCTTGGGGCTGGTACACCAGGATGACCCAGGGGGAGGGAATCAGGAGGGGGGAGGGAGGGGGGTTCTGGAGGAGGAGCATATGTATACCCATGGCAGATTCATGTCAATGTATGGCAAAACCAACACAATAAAGAAAATTTTTTTTAAAAAAGGAGGAAAAAAAAAAAGGATAGAGGTCTTTGTATGAGGAAGTTAAGTGAGAATAGGTAGATGAATTTACTGATGACAACAGGATAAACAGAAAACTCTGAGAGTGAACTATGATCTTGAGAGACCATCCACTGTTAGGAGGTAGTAAGGAGTAGGTGATCAGGGCTACTTGCAAATCTGATTAACTCATTTTAACCATTGTTTACAGACCTTAACTTCTCTGTTACTTTAAAAACACCTGTGTTTGAAATTTTAGATGAAAACAAAAGCTCCTTTACTAACAGATTTTTTAAAAGATTATACATCCTGGGATATATAACCTGAGAAAGTACAGTCCAGAACTGAGCCTTTGCCCCCTCTCCCTGCCACTCGATGTTAAATTTGCAAACATAAATCTAAAGAGTGCTAATAAAGAATCAAATTGAGCTTTTGGAAGCCCACAGTTAGGAATAAAGAAAGGAAGGAGAATCAACCCACCACCTTGGAGGGCTAAGGTGGTGCCGAGACAGAGAATGATTCAAGAGGCGAGGCACGAGCAGCGCTCTCATGAATGAATGAGAGCTGAGGAGACCCCATCTGATATAGGGCAAAATGAAGTCATTAGCACGTTCAAGGAAGAAACTCTCAGCAATCTAGCTGGGGGCAGGGGTGATCCGTGGCTAAAGGTTAAGAGACATGATTGCATGAAAGCTGGTGCTTGTTGGAGATGTTGCTATTTTCTGTACGATAAAGAAAAAATCTTTTTAAGTAATTCCATTCCTCGATTTGAAACTTCGTTGTTTTCGTGGGTGCAGTGCTTTTCTCTTAATTTATGATATATCAATGCAATAGTATGCTCTTAATTAGACACTAGAAAAAAAGATGTCAGAACATAGTTTGACTGTACCAGATATTAGAGGATAATAGCCAACAGTGGAGACAGCATCATACTTGGAGAGGCAATCAAGTTTGGGATGGTCAGTGATCCCATGTGTAATTTCTGATTTTTTTTTTATAGGACATGGCTATTCTTATGTAGTTTCATGTTGAGCTGAGAGTATACAATGGGGCAAATGAATGCAGGATTCTCCAGGTTGTATTTTCAGAAGACTGAAGGCCATTTGAATATTTGTGCATCTCTGTTTTACTCTGGCTTTGTGTAATACATAGAAGTTGTGATGAAATGTTTTATAGATGCCTTAAAGGGCCCTTCATGGAGCTTTCCAAACTATAGCTCATGACCCAGAAGCACCAAGTTAAAGTCTGAAACCTAGGAATCTAAAGTTACACATGAAAATCATGAATTGCATGTGGAATTGGCAAGTAGCATTCTGTATCTATTAAGAGTTTTTGTATACAATAAAGAAAACACCTTTTTAAGCAATTCCACTGCTTGATTTCAAGCTATATTATGCTTGTGGACCCAGTGCTTTTCTCTTAATTTACAATATATCAATGCAATAATACGCTCTTAGTTGGGCACTAGGGGAAAAAAATGTCAGACCATAGTTTGACTATACCAGATATTAGAAACTAGTATAATAATGTACATGTATCAATCCTAACCTGCTGTAAAGCACAGAAAGCTCAGCTTGGTGCTCTGTGATTCCTAGGTGGATGGGACGAGGGGGTGGGAGGGAGGGCTAAGAGAGAAGGGATCTAAGTATACATATGGCTGATTCACTTCACTGTACAGCAGAAACTAACACAGCATTGTAAAGCAATTCAGTTCAGTGTTCAGTTCAGTTGCTCAGTCGTGTCCAACTCTCTGCGACCCCATGAATCACAGCATGCCAGTCCTCCCTGTCTGTCACCAACTCCCAGAGTCTACCCAAACCCATGTGCATTGAATCAGTGATGCCATCCAGCCATCTCGTCCTCTGTCGTCCCTTTCTCCTCCTGCCCCCAATACTTCCCAGCATTAGGGTCTTTTCCAATGAGGCAGCTCTTTGCATCAGGTGGCCAAAGGATTGGAGTTTCAGCTTCATATCAGTCTTTCCAATGAACACCCAGGACTGATCTCCTTTAGGATGGACTGGTTGGATCTCCTTGCAGTCCAAGGGACTCTCAAGAGTCTTCTACAGCACCACAGTTCAAAAGCATCAGTTCTTTGGCTTTCGTTACAAGTCCAATTCTCACATCCATACATGACTACTGGAAAAACCATAGCCTTGACTAGATGGACCTTTGTTGGCAAAGTAATGTCTCTGCTTTTTAATATGCTGTCTAGGTTGGTCATAACTTTCCTTCCAAGGAGTAAGCCTCTTTTAATTTCATGGCTGCAATCACCATCTGTAGTCATTTTGGAGCCCAGAAAAATAAAGTCCGTCACTGTTTCCACTGTTTCCCCATCTATCTGCCATGAAGTGATGGGACCAGATGCCATGATCTTAGTTTTCTGAATGTTGAGCTTTAAGCCAGCTTTTTCACTCTCCTCTTTCACTTTCATCAAGAGGCTTTTTAGTTCCTCTTCACTTTCTGCCATAAGGGTGGTGTCATCTGCATATCTGAGGTTATTGATATTTCTCCAGGCAATCTTGATTCCAGCTTGTGCTTCTTCCAGCCCAGTGTTTCTCATGATGTACTCTGCATATAAGTTAAATAAGCAGGGTGGCAATATACAGCCTTGATGTACTCCTTTTCCTATCTGGAACCAGTCTGTTGTTCCATGTCCATTTCTAACTGTTGCTTCCTGACCTGCATACAGGTTTCTCAAGAGACAGGTCAAATGATCTGGTATTCCCATCTCTTTAAGAATTTTCCACAGTTTATAGTGATCCACACAGTCAAAGGCTTTGGCATAGTTAATAAAGCAGAAATAGATGTTTTTCTGAAACTCTCTTGTGTTTTTGATGATCCAGCAAACGTTGACAATTTGATCTCTGGTTCCTCTGCCTTTCCTAAAACCAGCTTGAACATCTGGAAATTCACGGTTCACATATTGCTGAAGCCTGGCTTGGAGAATTTTGAGCATTACTTTACTAGTGTGTGAGATGAGTGCAATTGTGCGGTAGTTCAAGCATTCTTTGGAATTGCCTTTCTTTGAGACTGGAATGAAAATTGACCATTTCCAGTCCCATGGCCACTGCTGAGTTTTCCAAATTTGCTGGCATATTGAGTGAAGCACTTTCACAGCATCATCTTTTAGGATTTGAAATAGCTCAACTGGAATTCCATCTCCATTAGTTTTGTTCATAGTTATGCTTTCTAAGGCCCACTTAACTTCACATTCCAGGATGTCTGGCTTTAGGTGAGTGATCACACCATCGTGATTATCTGAGTCGTGAAGATCTTTTTTGTATAGTTCTTCTGTGTATTCTTGCCACCTCTTCTTAATATCTTCTGCTTCTGTTAGGTCCATACTATTTTTGTCCTTTATTGAGCCCATCTTTGCATGAAATGTTCCCTTGGTATCTCTAATTTTTCTCTAGTCTTTCCCATTCTGTTGTTTTCCTCTTTCTTTGCATTGATCTCTGAGGAAGGCTTTCTTATCTCTCCTTGCTATTCTTTGGAACTCTGCATTCAGATGGGATTATATTCCAGTAAAAAAAAAAAAACAAATAAATAAATAAAAGACCTTTCTTAAAAACAATGAAGAAATTCATACTGTCTACTGTTTATCACCTGGCATGAAATTCTGTATAATTTTTGCCTGTAAGTTTAAGAATTTAACCAGAAGTTCTATCAGGAAGAATAGTCTATGTTATGCTTGAGTGAAAAATAATGACAAAATATAGTGGCTCAAAACAAAGATTTCTTTTTCATTTTAGTCCTTCTAGGACTGGCAGGAGCTCTATTTATTAGAATGCCTCAGGGTCCCAAGTTGGTGGAGGCTCTTCTATTTTAAACAACTGCTGTCTTACCCAAAGTCTGCACGATTTGCTCTGGCAAAGAAAGAGAAGGTTGGAGAGTTGAGCACCAGCAATTAAATGTTTCAGCTGGAGGTGATACATGCCACTCCCACATACATTCCCTTGGCCAGAACTAGTCGCATGGCCACACCTGACTTCAGGAAGTGGGAAGTCGGAATACTCCATTTACCTATAAGTAGAAGAACCACATACTGAGAAACATCCGTAATTTGAACAGAAGTTCATCCTACCACTCCTTTTATCTAAGAAGAAAAGATGAGTACTTTCATCAGTGTTATAAGCTGTAATTTTGAAGTAAATCTTGGTGACTTGCATGGGGGGGATGGGAGAGAGTTCCAGTAAGCCAGATATAACTCAGGAGTGACATCCACTTAAGCTTAGAGACTATCTGTTTGGCATAAACACCTCTTTTGCAATACAGAACCAAAATGCGCTAAACCGAAAAATTATACTCCATGCCGATCTAGACTCTGATTTCTTCATTGTCCAAATGAGACATTCTGTAAACTGAATAGAAAGCCCAGCTGTGGCCATAACATTTTACTTAATTCAAGAATTATTATCACTTAATATGTGCTAGCTCTGAAAGGCATGCAGAGTTAAATTTTGTATGTTCTCTGTTCAAGACACTTAACTGTAAATTTAACACAAGCTTGGTGATAATGTTGGGGTTTAAATTTTTTAAAGACTTGCTATTAAGTTAAAACATTAATGAAGAATTGTGATCTTTATCGTGTGGCTGTGCGTAATCCTAACCTCCTACCCCAATGCATCCCTGAGGATTCTCATCTGCTAATTCTAGTAGGATGGTCTAAGTCAATTACAAGTAACTTACTGAGCAAAAAAAGCAAGCCAGAAAAATATAAAATATTTTTTATTCAAAATAAAGTTCGGTACAGCATTCCACAACCTTTTTGGAACCAGGTACTAGTTTCACAGAAGACAGGTTTTCCACAGACAGAGGAGGGATGGTTTCAGGCTAATCCAAGCACATTACATTTATTGGGCACTTTATTTCTGTTATTATTATATTGGGATATATAATGAAATAATTATACAACTCACCAAGTGTCACAGTGGTTAAGAATCCTGCTAATGCAGGAGATGCAGTTTCAATCTCTGGGTCAGGAAGATGCCCTGGAGAAAGGAATGGCAACCCACTCCAGGAGTCTTGCCTGGAGAATCCCATGGACAGAGAAGCCTGATAGGCTATAGTCCATGGGGTCGCAAAGAGTCTGACACAACTGAGCAAACCAGCACACACACACCACCATGCAGAATTGGTGGGAGCCCTGAACTGGCTTTTCTGCGACTACACAGTCCCATCTGGGATGACTGGAGACAGTGACACCTGAAGTGCTTTGTGTATGTCCAGTCTACCTGATCATCTTGTTCGGGTTGCTGTCCCTGCAGAAGACCCTGCCTCCCAAAGATAAGGATACTGGAAATGAAAGTAAGCTTTTCAGTGCTTTTGTGACAATCTCAGGATATTCTGTCTTGACTTTAATCCAGAATATATAGAGATTTGAAATTGTTTCAAACATACTTTTAAGGCCACTGTCTTTTTCAATCTCAAATGGTAATATGAACAATGGGGGAGCGACTGTAAATACAGATTAATTGAAGCTTCACTCGCTTGCTTGCCCAACACTATGAAGCCCAGTTCTTAACAGACCATGGACCAGTACCAGGGGTGGGACACTCCTGCTTAATATCATGAAGAATAATACCTCTCACAATGTATATTTCTGACTTTTTTCAATAGACAGGTCAAGGAAAAAATGGTACTGTTCTTTAGCCACCAAAATAGTAATATTGAGGGAAGATTTGAAAAGCAGTAGCAAAGGCAACTTTCTAATGTAGTGTAGAGAAGTTAGAGAGTAGATAATAACAAAGCCTGGCGGGTGGTTTATGGCAAGAGGGCCAGAGTTTGCCCAGGACTGGTCTTGAATTTTCCATTGTCAGGCTGATTTCCCTAGTACAAGTTGAGATCACTGAACTCGGTGACTCCTTCAGAGCCAAGAGCAAAAGGATAGCATGACACCGATAAAGAGTCAAGTTGTGCTGACTACTATTTAGACATCCCAGGCTTCCCTAAACTGCAGTTGATCTCTTGTGTATTTTGCTCATAGTTACCATCTCCCCAGCGAGACACTAAGACTATTGAGAGCAGAGTCATGCCATATCCCAGTTTTGATTTCTCTAAGCATGTGGTAGATATTTAATTAATTCTTTGTTAATATAGTAAGTCACTTATGATTTAAACTGTTCTTTCCAGACCCTTCCATCCTCAGTCAAGTCTGACTGTTGCTACTGAGCAGAGCTAAGATTTATTGAGGGCCTACTATGTTCCAGGCTCAGTGCTAAGTTCTTTATACAGATTGTGGGATTCAGTTCTCACAACAATCTTATGAGGCAGACATTCACTGAGACTCCATTTCAGGATCAGTAACGTGACAAGTGTTTCCGTACAATCCCCCTGTTAATCCCAGTCCAGTCTCTTGGGTCCACAAAGAGGGCATCTTTCTTCCATGTGACAAAGCCTCCAATAGTTAGAGCCATCTAGCATATCTGTCTTCTTTTCTCCCTGTTAAACACTCCAGATCTTTATTCTGTGATTATTAACAACAATCACAAACTCTTATTCCAAGTACTGTGATAAATGCTTTCCTTTTGTGGCTTAAATTACTGTAATTTTCTTATTTAAGCACCTTGTTTAACGTCATCCTGGCCAACAGAATTGCAGTCCCAGGAAAGCATGATTCCAAAGACAGAGTTTCCAGTTATTACTCAGTGTCATTGCTACTTAATGGTAATTTTATCTTTTTTCTCTGTATAAAATTTCTTATGTCATCTTTTTAATAGAAGAGTGAAAAGAGCAAGTACTTTGTCATAGAAAGAAGATTTGTGAAACGGGTATTTTTAAGCCCCTGTTTTCCTAGGAAAGCCAAATGCTAGGAGAGAGATTATACTGAAAATATATTCTTGATACTGTACAATAGTAAAGCTATTGCTGATAATTATCTTTGGAGCTGGAAACCTAGGGCTTTACTTAAACCAGAGTCTCATCCCATAGACCTGACAAAGAAGGGATAATGTTGAGGAAAAAGACTGCTTTAGGCAAAAATGTCCAATCAAATGGAAAATATCAGAAAGGAAGTGGCACAGACCAGTGTCCAGAGGTCTTCAGAGATCAGAGTATGGAGCACTGATAGTTGGCACACAGAGAGTGCTTTCCAAAGGGAGGGTTTGTTACAAGTCAGAGTCTTTCAGGGATGAATGGCTTCCTGAGCAGGTGGGCAGCTCCATAACAGTGGGAGAAGGTCCAACAATCCCAGATAGATGGGGCTATGTGAGAAATGTTTTACAAAGTTAGGGTCACCAGGCACCCATGAAGTCATTGGGAGATATCGTAAGAGATGAAGTTAACAGTCCATGTTCTAGAACCAGACCACCAGGTTACATTCTAGCTCAATAGCTTGCTAATCTGGGACAATTTTCTCAACCTCCCTGCCATTTAGTTTTCTCATCTCTAAAATGGAAATAATATCATCTAGCCCTTAGGGTGTTGGGAAGATTCAATGAGTTAATTTATGTAAGGCATTTTATAAAATAAGTTCTATGCATGTGCTGTATCATCTAATCTTATGTTGTTTGTTGTGTTAAGTGGCTTCAGTCATGTCCAAGTCTTTGTGACTTCATGGACTGTAGCCCGCCAGGCTCCTCTGTCCATGGGATTCTCCAGGCAAGAATACTGGAGTAGACTGCCATGCCCTCCTCCAGGGGATCTCCCCAGCCCGGAGATCGAACCCACATCTTTATGTCTCTTGCTTTGGCAAGCAGGTTCTTTACCACTAGTGCCACCTGGGAAGCCCTTCTAATCTAACAGTGTTCACTTTTTAGCAAAAATGCTCTTTTCCCCAAAGAGTATGACATAAAGTGGTAATCATAAAATAAATTCTTTAAAACTTGATGTTTTGTTAATATTAATTTAAGTTAAAACATTAACACATAACTTACAATGGCAATTACTGAGCATGTGGCTATTTTGTTGAATAGTGTGTGGATTATGGAAAGTTATTTAGATGCCTCAGCATCCAATTTATTTCTGAGTTTTATTTTGGCTTAAAATTCTTGAGAAAGTCTTAATCAAGGCATGCAACAAATTACAAATTATAGACAGACAGTCTCTGATTAAAAATGGGAGCACTTCATCCTGAGGGCTGCATAAAAATGACTTACTATAGCAGTGCCCAGTGTGTTATAATTAGGCATATATGATGGTTTAAAAGCATGTTTATAAAGTTCTTCATATTAAAAAAAATGTTTTGAAGATTGTGGAAACGTTAAAGTAGATCCTTAGAATAACCAAAAAGCCACTAACCTATGTGATCTAACTGTCATGTTTTATCAGTTAAATTAACTCCAGTGACCTATCCAGGGTCTCAACAGGGAATAGTAGTTCCTAGGTTGATGTCAGTATTTAACTTGGCCACTTACAGTACTGCCTCTGACCTTGGTTAGACCAGATGACTTCTATGGTTTACTCTGCTCTAGGAATCTGTGATTCCAACATTCTATATTTAGTGGAAATTCTTGGTATTTCCCAAAGCCTGATTTTACTATAATAAGCCTCCTTCTCTTCCTATTGGTTGGACCATTTTGTTCTTTATATTACAGCAATCTATTAGGAAAATAATTTTTTTAAGTTATATTTTTGAAAAGGGTGTTCTTTGCTGCAAATCCATTTTATTATTATTCCTATCCATTTTAGAGATGTTAGTATAAAATAAAAAACTGATTTTTTACAGCAAGCAAAGATAGTTGGTTTTTGTTTGCTAGCACTCACTGGTAATGGCAAGGTCCAAATTTACAAAGAAACCCAAATTTGATTTTCAAAGCCAGCTAGGTCAATGCCCTATGCTACCCTTGTTTGTGTTCTGTTCCCTGACATTTTAGCTCTGAGTTTAAATTTAAAAAGTTCGATTTGTCAATGACTTTGAACTACAGCAGAAAGGAAAACAGACAAATGTCCTTATATATGCTGGTGACATGGTCTTCCAGCTATCCTAGGAAGCAGATAAATCGTTTTGCTTTTTATCATCTGAATGGCTTTGTATCAACCATGTCACTATTACTGAATTATTTGAGATAAAGATCTTTCCAATGTTCAAGTAGACACTTCCAATAACTTTCTCTAGCATTCCAGTTCACTCCTCATCTTGGTTAACAACTCAAAATCAATGTTCTACTGAAGCACCTATTATTGTCCTATCACTGTTTAAAAACACAAGTTGAACAAATTGAAACTGTACAGTGATTTCCTCACAGCCTTCAAACATATATAGTAGAATACAGCCTCAACAAAAGTAACCTTAGGTTTCAAAAAAGAAGCCCCAGGAGGGCTCAAATACAGTGAGAAAAAAGGTGGTCTTGGGGAAATCCAGGTCTATAAGCTCATGATGCCATGATTTTAAGTTCCCTTTCCACTGGTAAAAGGAGAACATTCTGGAGGCTTGAGGCAGAGTGAGCCTAATAAGAAATAGAGGCTGTCCAGAAGACTTAAAGACCCTGGGGTCTGCACTGGATTGTTTTATTACAATAGGAAAAAGTGGTTGGGAAAGTTTTGCATGCCAAGGGGTCCAGCAATGCCTGGAAACGTTGGGTTAAGGAGAACCCAAAGATTCTGAGAAATTGGAGCTTTTTTGTGAAAATAAAAAGGAAGTCCAGCATGATATTAATAGACTCCCTTCTGTGAGTTCTCAGGGAAGAGTAGGAAGTCAGAAGCCTTCTTTCCCTCCATCACTGTCAACCCCAGGCTGCATGTCCTCTTCCCAAGGACGCTTGCCTTGAGGGCACTGTGTTCACCCACTTCCAGAGCTGTTCTCACTCCCTCTCTTGTAGCTACTATTCTTCACCTTAGAGCATGCTGTTTACCACGGTATTCACTGCCTGTTCGCCTTGCCTTTTTGACCCCACTCTTTCCCTCTACTTCTAAGTGTTTGAGCTAGATAGTTGTGGGTTCATAGTTTTATTATTTAGTCGCAAAGTCAAGTCCAAATCTTTTACAACTCCATGAGCTGTAGCCCACTAGGCTCCTCTGTCCATGGGATTTCCCAGACTGAAATACTAGAGTGGGTTGCCATTTCCTTCTCCAGGGGATCTTCCTGACCTGGAGATCAAACCTGCGTCTCCTGCACTGCAGGCCCATTCTTTACCGCTGAGCCACATGGGAAGCTCAGGTGCTCTTAACTATATGACCTCTTTCCTCCTCTATTAAGATTGTAGTAACTACTGTCTCCTTAGTAGAGTCTCAACAAATGCCTGTTTCCTTTCTTTCTACTGCTTTTCTTGGCATCTATTAGCACCTCTGTAGGCTTCTTTGAATAATGAGAACACGCCTTTCTTTTAGGGCCCAGAGAGTCTATCAAATTGTCAAAATTGAATTTTTGACTCTTTTTTTTTTTTTAAACTTTGGCTCTGACTCTCTTTTAACTAGATTTCTTTTACTCTGCCAGAAAAATGCTTTTCTTTTTACTTCCATATTTGCTGCCATTCCACATTCCTTGAACTGTACACAATCCGGCTGTTCTTTTAGCTAAATAACATTCCAAGGCAGCTATTGTTTAAGCTAGGAATGAATATCATTTGTTTGCATTTCTTTGAATTTGCCCTCTCAATTATCTTTAACTTGACTTTAAATAAAACATGATATGTATTGAGTTCCTCCCCTGTGTCAGATGCCTTTCATAAACTTTGTCTGCCTTTTACCTTCAGGAAACCAACCCAACAAATTAGAATAGAATTAATGATTAGCATTGTTAATTAATATGTGGGCTTTCCTGGTGACTCAGTGATGAAGAATCAAAGAATCCGCCTGCCAGTGCAGGAGATGGGGTGAGGTGGGTGGTGTTTGTCCATCCCTGAGGAAGATCCCCTGGAGAAGGAAATGGCAACTCACTCCATTACTCTTGCCTGGAAAATCCCATGGGCAGAGGAGCCTAGTGGGCTACAGTCCATGGGGATACAAAAGGTTGGATGCGACTTAGTCACTGAACGATGACAAAAAGAAACATTAATATGTACTGTCACTTTAGCAAAGTATTTTTGCTGTCAAAGTGTAATGATGTTGGATCATTTTCAAAATTTCTACTCTGGCTCAGTTATCCACACCTGGGGTAAAACTTATTCTTGAACTGCGGTAGCCCCAGGCACTCCTTTCCATCTGGAATCAGGAACTCAAATACAGGCTTAATGCCTAGGAGGAAATAATCAGCTTGTTTAAGTGACAGCTGACATCAGGAAGCCTTTTGAGCCAGAAGAATGACATGATGACAGCAGTATTTTGGGGAAGATAAATTTCACAGCCACAGGCAAGATAGATTACCTGAAACCACAACATTAGCCTTTCTTATGGTTATACATCTGGGGGGTATGATTTAAAAGCTCATAAATATGATCAGTTTAAAGAAGGGACTGGTGAAAATTAAGAATTTCAAGCTTCCACCAAAGAAGATGAATCAATGTTTATCCAGCTGGTTTGCATGTCCTAAATATTTATGTACACAACTGCGTATTCTTAATACAGTCACTTGGAAGCCATGTGGAGGGACCCTATCTCCCATGGCCCTACCTTCTGGTTTCAAGTTGCAGAAGAAAGGACATTCTCTGCAAGCATGAAGACTATTCATCTGGCTGCCACCTGAATTACTGTTATGGAACACATTGAGTTTGACAGATAACCCTGTTCTTAGCCATCCTTCAAAAGAAGCATGAAGGAGCCTTCATGTTTAAATATTTCAGCCAGATTTCTTCCCTCTGAGCATGCATGGAACACAATGTCTTTATTTCTTAATGAAATAAATAGTCACACTGGATGCACCTATGGTTAGAAGAAGGACTTATCTTGATTGGATATCTTGCCCTAAAGAGCAATCTCTTAGATCGGGTAATGACCTCCCCCAGGGAATGATGTTTTTCCTTGAGTCATAAATATTTCCTAGCTTGGTGAACCAACAGTTTTCTTTCTCAGCAGGACAACTGAGAAAATTAATTACTATTTCAGTGAATAAGCTTGGACTTTAGGAATTTATTATGAAAGGAAGGGGAGTGATAGAGATGTCCCTTCCCTTAGGTGAATGAGTGCTGTGTGAGGGAAAAGAGACATCCAGGGAGTTTGTGGGGAACAAGAGAACAAAGAGAAGCTATAGGAGGTGCTGAAACTATTCAGTCAGCTCTCGTGGAAGGGGAGGCCTCAGACTGCACAGAGCATCCCTGTGGAAGCACCTTAGGAAAAGCCAGAGAGCAGTTCTAGCCATAGAAGGAATGTGCTGTGCTTAGCCGCTCAGTTATTAAAACATCAACCTTACTTGATTTCTTGGATAGTCTAGCCCTCGATATATGTAACCCTTGGTTGTCATCCACCAGGCTGTTTTTCTTATGTTTTTAAATATTTATTTAGTTAGTTATTGGGCTGCTTTGGGACTTAGTTGCGGCACTTGGGAACTTCATTGCATCATGGGGAGTCTTCCGAGGTGATGCACGGACTCTGGCTGAGGAGCGTGGGCTCAGTAGTTGCTCTGTGGCATGTGGGATCATAGTTCCCTGATCAGGGATGGAACCTATGCCCCTTGCATTGCAAGGTGGATTCTTAACCACTGAACCACCAGGGAAGTCCCGGGTTCCGTTTTTAAAGTAAGAAGATTTCCTCTGGGCTTAAGCGACTATGCAGGTAAAAAAGGAGAAAGAGCCAGAAGTCCCTTCATTCAAACTCACCATCACCACCTCTATATTACACTTTACTTACCTTCTGTGAGCTTCGGTAAAGTAGGGACAGTCGAGAAAATTAAATAGGGTACCATGTTAGGTGCCTAGCACATGGCCACTTCTCTACCCATGACAGCTGTCAGGCAGATATGTGGGGCTTCCTACTGCCTGAATCCCTATCTAAGACAGTGCCCATAATACCTAGAAAAGAAGTTCCTTGCACTCAGAATTTCACTGAGCACCAGCATGCCCAAGCTCTAGCTCTATCCACAGCCTCCCTTGCTCTTTTCCTAAAATGAACATGTGTGCCTGCATGCTCAGTTGCTCAGTCGTGTCCAGCTCTTTGCGACCCCATGGACTGCAGCCTGCCAGGCTCCTCTGTCCATGGGATTCTCCAGGCAAGAACACTGGAGTGGGTTGCCATGCCCTCCTCCAGGGGGTCTTCCCTACCCAGGGGTCAAACCCGAGCCTCTTAGTTTCTTGCATTGGCAAGCATGTTCTCTACCACTAGGGCCACCTGGGAAGTCCAAAATGATCCCTTTACAACTTTTGAAGGTTTCTAATACTGGTCTCTAAGACAAACCAGGAAACACAAAACAAGTGAACCCATGCTTTTTTCTTTCAAAAATAGAGAGGTAACAAAGTTATGAGGAGAAAATCTCTGGAATTCTTGATACCATTGTCCCAGAATGTGATTGAAATGCAAATAGATCACAGGAGTTTTCCTGTTACAACCTGGCTTGGAGCACCACTTGAGAATCACGTGTAAATAGAAGTGAGGTTGCTGCGGACAGTGCAAAAAGACCAACCTCCTCTCTTAGAGTAGCATGTGCGTGCCTGGTGTGAGAAGATGAATTCCCTTGGCCACACCCAGGAACAGGTCACTGAAGGGAGGCAGGTGCAGCCTCAAGAAGGCAGGTAACAACATTTTTCTAGCCCCAAGTCCAAACCAGTTCTGAACTGGTTGCCTCCATTTACACGTTCTCATTTAAACTTCACAACAGACTTGAGAAACTCTATTTTAATGCCACTGTTTTAGATGGAAGGAAACTAAGGCTCGGAAAAATGAAATCACCTACAGGGGTAGCATGCATTAGGGGTGCTCTTTGGTGGGCAACCATGTGTCTAGAAGAAAAGACTTTTGAAGATGTGGGAATATAGAAGAGAAATTTTTACTCCAGATTATGGAAATGAAAAGGGGTTAAAGGAACCTAAACCAGGAATATTAAAGGAATAATATAAATGTAAATGCAGAGTTTCAGTGAAGACTTGGGAAGTCTGGGAACAGAGAGAGGTTTAAATCACAAGTAAACTTCAAATTCAAGGTCAGTATTAACAGTCCTCCCAACTACCCAGGGCTTCTCATCGACCCTCTACAATCTCCTAGCTTCTCTGCTCCTGATCTTTCTTTCTCTATCTCCAGTTCTGGAAGCAAAGCCAGACTCTTCTACTGTTTAGCCTTGTCTCAGTTTCACCATTCTCTCTTCTTGCCTTGGTTTCTGTTGACCCCCAAGCCTCAAGGTCCCACCTCCCAGCCCACGCAGTTTATCCAAATATTTTCACAGAGACAGTTTGCTTTACAAAATGAGTTCCTCTTCTGGCTAGTAGATAAAAACCTTTTTCATGTGATTATGGAGACATAAAGAGAAAGAAAAGAACATAGACCATTTGAGTGAGGAAACAGTAAGCCTTGGTCTTGGAAAGAGGAGGGAGATGTCATAGTTTACTAAGGAGACTCTAGCAAGGAAGTCCTCTCTCTGCCACCCTGGAGAAACCACTTGCCTCCCCAAACTTGGTTCTTCATCCATGAAGCAAGGGATTGGGGCTCCTGGAGACGTCCTTACTGTCCAGCACTGGGATTTTCAAGAGACTATGTTTATGGATGTGATGTCTCCCCTCCATCCCTGTCCCTATTAAAAATATCACAGAGAAAAACTTTCCAAAGGCATTATTTATTTTTTTTTCTGTTTAACCAAGAAGGTGATAAGGTTGTGCTGTCATTATTTTGACTGGATGGGAGAGTTTGTTGTGCAACTTGAGAAAACTATAAAGGACTTGGAGTAAGCAAAATGTGACCTGGAAATTATCTCAGATGGCACAGAACTCACCCAAGGATGCTACTCAAATCTAGACCCTAATTCATTAAGCCCATGATGGGGCCCGAGGTTTCTAAGGAGCTCTCAGACGATGCCTATGCTGCTAGTTCATGGACCACACTTTCTGAAGCAGTAGGGTAGCGAAGATCCAATAGTGCTTCTTATTCTTTATTTTTAAAAAGAAAATCAAAACAGAGGAGTGATAAGTAAGATTTGAAAGGATTCCCTTCCAAAAAGCTGAAATGAGAATGTTTAGTGTCCTAGAGGAAAGTTCCAGTGAAAGAGAGAAAGAGAATTTATATGACTAAATTTAATGAATGAATTGATGATGATCAAGATGTACACTCAGACCCTCGCTCTAAGATGACTCCATCAGAGACCTGATTTTCTGGGAAAACTCCTGTCATAGTCTTCCAGGTTCCAGAGCCACGGATCTCCCAGTCTTCCTTACTTTACCTTCCAAAGACCCTCCTTCTTCAATCCATCAGTTGTTCCTTCAACCTTATATCATTATGCCCTTGCCCTCCGTTCTAATTCCATCTCTCTGGTCCAGGCCTCCATCCCTCTGCGTTCATCCTAGTGTGTTGTCTTTGTACTTTCAACCTCTAGTCTCTTGCATCTCTAATCTGTTGCCTGTGGGTGCCAGGCATCTTCTGAAAACGGCATTTCAGTGTGCCCTTCCCCTAGTCTAGAGTCGTAGGATTGAGCCCTCGTGCTTCGGTAGCCAGTCTGTCCTCCTCAGCTCCTCCCACCCGACCAGTCCTCTCAGCCATCCCTGAAGAGATCCCCCAGTGACAGCAAAAAAGCCCATTAACCCGCAAAGGTTAACTCACATAGATTTTTAAGCATTTTCTTGAACATTTTGGAAATAGAAAGCCTGAATATTCCACCCACATTTTTAAATGCGCCACAAAAACATTTTGAGAAGCGGACATCGCGTCTTAAACACATGGCAGAAACTTCCACATAAGAGCACAGCACATATGCAGTCACCCTGAATTTCTGAATCGACCCTTCTTGTGTTCCTAGACTATCCCTCCTTTTAATGTTTAACCATTGTTTCTTGTCCATAAACTATTGCGTATGTGAGTACCCTTTTACCGAGGCTTATAAGTGCCATCTTGTGGAGAAAAATGCAAACAAGCAGGTCTAGAGATAGACTGTGAATGATGGGAAATGACAAGGACAAGCACGAGTCTCCCTCATTGCCCTCTGGTCCCTGGAAGGAACCATGGTCCTCCCAGGTCCTTCTGGTTGGACCTGCACCTGTGGGTGTGGGCTGTCTGCACCCAGGAGGCCATGTAAACTGGGCCAGTGTGCAAGCAGGCTCCATCCTGGAGCACAGTTCACCTGCCCAACTCACTACTGGCTTTGCTGGTGATCTGGCTTCCAGAACTTCACCCTTTAAGGTGTAGACAGCGTCTCTCTGCTCCCTTCTGCATGAAACTTCCTGGTCCTGACCTCTTGGCAGCCCTATAGAGTTAAGATACAATCTGACCAGTTATTTTAAACAGAATTCTCTCTTTTTTTAGCTTTTTGTTTTATGTTGGAGTATAGCTGACGTTGTATAGTTTCAGGTGCACGGTGGAGTGACTCGGCCATACACATACATGTATCCTTTCTCCGGCAGACTCCCCTCCCATACAGGCTGCCACATAACATTGAGCAGAGTTCCCTGTTACACAGAATTCTGTTTAAACAGAGAAGTTACCAGTCGGTCTTACATTTTAAAAGTAAAGTTCAAAGGTTTCTCCTATTCTGTTAAGAAATATGGGCGCCTTACTTTTGTTAATATAATAGAGAAGTTGTCGTTGTCATAATGCATTCATGCCCCCTCATTTCAGTCCATTAGGGAGGAAGATCGTGAACGTGAAGCACTGAAATTTTAGAGTTTGAAATACCCCCAGTCTCCAGGGAAAGATGACCCTAGGAGGAGAAGGGTTGGTAATTTTCTCACTGCATATCAAATGTTCCCTCTCAGGATCCCATCTCTCAGATTTATAAACACTGGTGTAGTTGATTCTCACCCAATTTTATCCTAGGGGGGTGCCAACATTTTCTTCCATTTGAGTCACTTGGTAAGGTGCTATTCTCTAATGAAATGAGATGAAGCACTGAAAAGGGACAGCCAAAAGCTTGATTAAAGCCAGATTGCCAGTTTCACAATTGCCTTCATTAAGGAAGCTAGAATACCTTTTATCCCATGCACCATTTCTTTCCTTCCAATGAATGACATTGTTAGTTTTGTTCCCACTGATTCTTGTTTCCAATTTAATTTTGTCTGCATGAAGCAAATTTCTCCTTTAGACATGGCAGGATTTTTTCACATCAGGACTGAATCCCCTTTTTCCCCAGAAGCAGTTTAACACAAGAAGAGACTTCAAGATGATTCAGTTAAAGAAGCAAATTGGTTCCTATAACCTTATTCTCTTGGTTCCTCAACCAAACTGCTCCTTCATTCAACAGACACCTACTATGCACCTCCTGTATGCCAGGTACTGTGCTCTTTCCAGTACATATGTGCTCATATTGAAGTTAAGCCAAAAGGCAAGCTTCAAGGGCTCTAGAAAGTGGCTTGATGGCAATGGGGAAGTGTTTTTTAAGACTGGATAATTGCATATTCTTTGCTCATTAGCTTCTGACATTTACAGATAACTGTTTTGCACTTCTATGAAATTGCCACTGTTTTAAAGCTTTTTTTCTGGGGTATCTGTGCTCCTAAGTCTCCCATGAGCTGTAGAATAAACTAGAGCAGTGCTTCTCGACTGGGGATGGTTTTGTTCCCCAGGGGACATTTGGCAATGCCTATCCCAGTAGCTCAGGTGGTAAAGAACCCATCTGCCAATGCAAGAGACACAGGTTTAATCTCTGCTTTGGGAAGATCCCCTGGAGAAGGAGTATTCTTGCTTAGAAAACTCCATAGACTGAAGAGTGTGGCAGGCTACTGTCTATGGGGTTGTAAGTAACCCAGCTGAGTGCCCATGTTCGCATGCCTACACAGATATTTTTGTTTATCATACTGAGGCAGGGGGTGGCTACTGGCATCCAGTAGGTAGAAACTAGGGCTGCTACTAACCACCCCACAGCGCAGAAGACAGTTCCCACAACCAAGAACTATTTGGGCCAAAGTGGTGTGAGAGCTGCAGTTGAGAAACCCTGGCCATGAGGAAGAAGAGCCAGCAAGATGACACGACATGGGGCTTCCAAACCCTTCCAGCCCCTCTTCAACAGAACAGTTCTGCTTTTCTCAGTTTATGAATTGAAAATCTCTCTGTTTCCGCATGAGGTTTTGTTTGAAAGGTATGTGTTTTGTGCTTAAGGGGGAAAAAGAGAATGACAGAGGTGGAAGGTAACTCTTGGCCTTGCATCTTACAGTTGGGACACATTGAGACAAATCAAGTGAGCGGTGTGTGATACAGGATGAGGGCCGTCAGGGGCAGACTGGAGCCATCAACTTCTGTCTTGTCTGTGCCGGGCTCTGCATCCCTCCCTCTGAACATTTACACACCGTATTGAAAGATGGCATTGTGTCTGCCTTTTGATTTAGACCAAGGGTTGGCTTTTTTTTTTTTCTATAAATCACTAAAATAAATATTTTAGGTTTTGTGGGGCATACTATTGTATCTAAAAGTAGGGTCCGGCTGCTCGCTGATCGAAAGCCATTAAGGAGGCCAGGTTGGTGGAAAGGAAAGTTTGCTTTGTTTTGGAGGCCGGCAGCCAGGGGTGGGAGGGCAGATGCCTGGCCAGAGGTTGTTTGCGCTACACTGACGATTAGTGGGCAAGAGCTTTATAGGTTGAGGGAGGGGACTACATGCAGAAACAGCGCAATCCGTTCTGACAGTCATCTTGAAATTGGTCATCAGGGGTCTGACCAGCACCATCTAGATTAAGTACAGTTAATCTTCAGTCCCAGGGTCGGTTTGTTTCCATGTCTTGAGGCCAGTGCTTGGAATTGTGGCAGCTTATTTCACGGCTACAGTCTGGTCAAACTGTAGTTAACTTCTTTCACCTGGTGAGGGTTTTACTATCACAGGACAGCTCACAGGATATGGCTCAGAATACTATCTATCACCCTCGAGAAGGAACTGGAAGTCCTTGACTATGCTGAATGACTAGGAAGTTATTATTTCCCATTGACTGTTTTCCTTCGTTTCCACATTTTCTCACTTCTCTGACTAAACCTAGTCTTTGGCTTAAGTCTTCCACAGACAAAAGTTAAGCTGGGGACATGAGGACAAGGACCATAGGGTCTTGCTCCACTTCACTGTCTCTGTCTCAATGACTCAACTCTGCTGTTGTAACACAAAAGCAGTCCCAGTAATAACTAATGGGCATCTTTGTTTTCCAATAAATCTTTATTTATAAAAAACAGGTGGTAGCCAGATTTGGCCAGTGGGTGGTAGTTTGCAGACCCCTGATTTGGACTATAAGTTTTCAGTAGGAACCATGTTGGTTTTACCTTCGTGTCTGTCCTGCCTGGCACTGTATTGGCACATAGTATGGGTTCCTCAGGAAACACTTACTGCACTGTATTGAGAGTCAATCATGTAGGCACAAGTACTGGAAGATTTTAATGAGAAAACAACTGGGAAAAGATCCATCCAGTATTTCTCAGAGAATTTTTGTTTATTGTGTAACTATTTCCCTATGTTGGACATTTAAGATGTTTCCATTTTTTTATTAATAATAATATGGTAATGAGATCTTTCACGCAGATATTGTTGGCCTCTTATAATTTCCTTAGCATAAATTCCTAGAAGAATTCCTGGAGGCTTCCATGGTGGCTCAGTGGTGAAGAATCCACCTGCCAATGCAGGACACCTGAGTTTGATCCCTGATCCAGGAAGATCCCACAGGCTGAGGGGCAGCTAAGCCTGTGCACCACAACTACTGAGCCTGTGCTCTGGAGCCCAGGAGTCGCAACTACCGGAGCCTGTAGCACCCTAGAGCCCGTGCTCGGCAAAAAGAAAAGCCACTGCCATGAGAAGCCCACACACCACAACTAGAAAAGGTCTGCTCAGCAACAAAGAACCAGCACAGTCAAAAATAAATTTAAAAATGTAAAGCAAAACAAAAGAAGAAGAATTCCTGGGTCAAAYGGTATTTTTTGCTAAATAGCTTTCCAGGAAGGTGGTATTGATCTACATCCCTGACTGTAAAAAGAAGGAAATATTTATCATAAGCCCAAGAATTTCTTTCAACAGGATGTCGTGAATAGAAGCTTTGGCATCCATATATATTTCCACGAATTAGTTCAGTGTAAATATGAGTACATTGGTGTTAATGACTAATCATTTTAATAATACTATTCTCCCACACCGTTGTGACAGCATGGTTATTAACGCACTTTGTTATACCCGTCGGTGCCATCTGGCCAACAGGTGGAGGTTACCCTGTCTGGTGTGTTTACGGAGCACACACAGAAACATCTGCTTCCCATCAGGGAGTCCGAAGCTCCAGTATCTGCACGCCTGGCACCAGCCTCCTCTGCCATGGCGCACAGAGGCCTCCTCCCTGTGAAACTCACCACCGAATAGGTCATCCAGATTGCTCCTTTCCCACAGGAAATTTCATTTAGGTTAACTTGGGCATACAATTGGGGGCAATTCTTGTGATGGCTGGCGACATGTAAAATTTTCCTACAACGTGTTGCAAAAATCACTGGAAGAGTAAAAGGATGTCTGATGGTTGTCCAGTCACCTTTGAATGACAGTATGTGATGAGCAGAATAAAAGAAAGGGGGAGATGAAATAAAGATAGACCGAGGACCGGACACCTGTTCAGTCCGTTTTCGCTTGCTCCCATTGGAGCACTAAGGATGCAAAGGACCACATCAGGTGCCTATGTTTTTGGTGAACTTGGTCTTTTCTTAGCTCTTCAGACTTCTCTGAATTTCTCTGAATGAAGAAGAGAATATCTACAACTGAAAAGTAATAGAAAGTTCTATAGAAATAGGAGTGATTCTGAGCACTTACATGTGATGGGAGTTACTTTAAAATGGATACATTCCAGATAAAACCAAGTCTGTAAAGACAATGATAAGCCCAGTGTTTTCTGAGAAGCCACTCGATCACAGCATCCTGCTAAATGCCTTCTGTGTTTACTTCATTCAGTCTTCCCAACTGTGCCGGGATGTGCCACCGCAGTCATAGACAAACTGAGGCTCAGAATGGCTAATTGACACGTCCAGTGATGCAGCACTCCTAAGTGGAGACGCGTCACAAGACCTCGCTCTGGCAGTCTCCAGTGTCACCTTCTGTGCTCACTGCCAGCACTTGCGTGGTGCCTCTGAAAGAGTTTAGAGACGTGTTGTTGTTGTGTTTGGTCGCTCAGTCGCTCTTTTGTGACCCCCATGCAGTCTTCTCTGTCTACGGGATGTCCCAGGCATGAATACTAGAGTGGGTTGCCATTTCCTTCCCCAGGGCATCTTCCCAACCCAGGGATCAAACCCTCATCTCCTGCACTGGCAGGCAGATTATCTCTGAGTCACCAGGAAAGCCAACTAGAGGCATAGACCAGCACTATTGAGTCTTGCTGGCACATCAGAGACCAGTTGACCAGACTTCTGATATGCAAAACCAGAATTCAGTTCAGATTCATTTTTGAACACTGTCCCGTGTAGGTCTGAATGTTGGTAGAAATGTTTTCAGTGCCAAGCCCAGAGAGAAGCAACCCATCCAGCATCACACGTAAGTCAGGGACTGAGCCAGGACTGTGCTTCAGGTTGCCTGATTCCCAGTGCAACATTCTTTCCATCATGCCAAACTGCTTTTCCTGGTAAATGACATCAGCTCCACTTATCAATTTACCCGGCCATGTTTTGGAGAAGAATACCAGCTGCTTTAAAGAAAGTAACACAGCACACAAGTCTAGACGTGTGATAACATTTTGTAGACATATACACCAAGAAAAAGTGCAGGTTAAAAAATGCCAAAATCCAAAGGAAGTTTATTCTTGAGCTGATATACTGAAATGCATGATATATACATGGTTTTGACAATGTGATATTGTTCTCAAGGGAGGCTGGGTGATGGGGTCACTGAAATGCTCTGCACTGTTTTTATACCTTTTGTGAGTCTTGAGAACTATTTCAAAATGAAAAGTGATAACAATAAGAAGGTAATGTGATAGGAAGATGAGCCAAAATATTTATTCACTTACTGTGTGTATAGTGTTAAAACAGTCTTTGTGTGAGAGATACAGGATGTGTTAGATACTCCATAATGTTGAAAGAGGAGAATGCCAGAGCCACTCCTGGACCAGGCTCTCACTGTCGCCGTGGTGACGGTGCCTTGAACTCGCTCCTCTACACCTAGGTCACTGCCACCGTCCGCTCCTTCAATAATGCTTGAGCCCTCAGTGTGGCCACTGGTCCTTTGGAGGGGACAGCTTTTGCATGATAGTTATAAGCATGGGCTCTGGCTTCAGATCCAGCCCCACCACTTATTAGCAGAATGGCCTTAGGCCAGTTACCTAATCTGTCTCTTAAGTCCCATTTTCCTAGTTTTTCAGCAATAGGATAGATTGCTTTTAAGAGTAAATGAGAAAACTGTATATTCAGAGGACCTGGAATGTAACAAAGACTGTAAACATTAGGTATGACAAGATTGAGGAGGCGGGGGAAGAAGAAGAGGAGGTCGACAAATGGAGCTCCCTTCCTCCTCACAAAGACCTGTCCATTTTGCTTCCTAAGCATCTCTGAAATCCTCTTCCTGCCATCACTATTCCCCTAGTTCCAACTGGGATATTGCCACACTCTCCAGACTGATCTGCCTCATTGGGCTTTCTAAAAGAGAGTTGATCTGACTCAGCATGCCACAGAGGATGCAGGGACTCCTCGGTGCCTATTAGCATGTCATTTTCTGCATGTATGCCTTATCCCCCCAGTTAGAGTCAAATTCCCACAGGCAGGCCCTGTGTCAGATCCAGCCTGGCATTTCCCAGATGGCCCACCTGGTGCAGTCACTCAACAACATCAATGATAAAATGTATGTTTATGTGTTTTGATCTTGTCATAAATGATCCTGTTGTTCAGATTCTAACCCAAAGATCACTTCCTTAGCCATGCCCTGCCTGGACTCCAAGTTCAAGTTTTCTCTCTTTATATCATCAGATACTCATCATAGCCCTATGCAGGAGAAGGGACAATTGTCAGATAGGTAATTTGCCTGTGGTCACAGTGTTAAAAATACAAAGCTTAAAAGAATGGCCTCCACCCAGTTCATGTTATGGGATTGTCCTCCCTGCTTTGTGACCTGCGTGTAAGACGTTTAACACCTCCATGGCAATCCAGCCTTTCAGAGACCCTGGGTGGCCACTGGAACCCTAGAAGTATGCTCTGTTAGCCCCTTGACACTCGTCTAAGAAGGTTCACACACACACACACACACACACCCCTTCTTCTGACTCCTCTTTTAAGGAGTGAACCCTGGGTGCTCAAGAGTCCAGAGAAGGGTGCTGAGAAGGCAGGATGTTATCTTCAGTTCTTGCCATCACTTGTGCCACCATGTGCTGCTCTGAAGGCAACCCTCAGACCAAGAAAAACTGCTGCAGCCCTCCCTCTCCACATCTAGATTTATCCGGAGTATCTGTGCTGTATAAGAAATCTGGTGGGCAGTCAGAATGGCTGCAATGCAAAAATCTACAAGTAATAAATGCTGCAGAGGATGTGGAGAAAAGGGAACCCTCTTACACTGTTGGTGGGAATGCAAACTAGTACAGCCACTATGGAGAACAGTGTGGAGATTCCTTAAAAAACTGCAAATAGACCTGCCATATGACCCAGCAATCCCACTGCTGGGCATACACACGGAGGAAACCAGAATTGAAAGAGCCACGTGTACCCCAATGTTCATCGCTGCATTGTTTACAATAGCCAGGACATGGAAGCAACCTAGATGCCCATCAACTGACGAATGGATAAGAAAGCTGTGGTACATATACACAATGGAATATTACTCAGCATTAAAAAAAAATTCATTTGAAGCAATTCTACTCAGATGGACCGAACTGGAGCCCATTATCCAGAGTGAAGTAAGCCAGAAGCAAAAACAACAATACAGTATATTAACACATATATATGGAATTTAGAAAGACGGTAACGAGTACCCAACATGCAAGACAGCAAAAGGAACGCAGACGTATAGAACAGACTCGTGGACTCTGTGGATGAGGGCAGGGGTGGGATGATTTGGGAGAATGGCATTGAAACATGTTAATTATCATATGTGTAATCAATCGCCAGCCCAGGATTGTTGCTCGGGGCTGGTGCACGAAGATTTCCCGGGGGGAGGGAGTTGGGAGGGAGGAGGGAGGGGGGTTCTGGAGGGGGAGCGTATGTACACCCATGGCGATATCATGTCATTGTATGGCAAAACCAATAAAAAAAGAAGAAGAAGAAATATATTTCAGAACATACTGCCTGCTACATTATCTAAAATACATTATGAACAATAAACTGTTTTTCCAAAAAAATAAAAATAAAAAAAAGAAATCTGGTGGGGGATCGAGTGCACTGTGCAGAACATTTTAATATAGTGTCTGATTTACAAGATAGAATGACTTTTTGTCTGTGTCTGGGTTGTCTGAAGCAATTTATGGCTGTGTGATTTCTTTGTGATTGTCCCATTCTAACTGGGCTGGGGGCTGAGGATTCATGCAATGTCAGCCCCCATTTTTGAAAGCTCTCGTTCATTCCTAAAATAGCCTATACACCCCACTGACAAGAGAACTCACTAGATTGCCTCTTCTCCCCACTCTAAGACCCATTCCTAACTATAGCCCAGGTTATCATCTGAACAAAATCTGAGGGTGGCCCTCCCCTTCTTCAGGCACCCAGTGGTTGTTGCTACGATAGAATGAAATTCCGATTCTTCATCCTGGCAAACAGGATCCTTAAGAAACTCAGCTGAATTCTCCAGCATCCTTTCATCCCTCCTAGCAAACCTACACTTCAGCTATGTCTGTCTATGAGCATGTTTCCTGATTCCTTAGTGGTTTTTTTTTTCCCTACTCTGTGTCTTGGTACCCATTCTTTAATTTACCTGGAGTACCCCAAGAGAATGAGCTCCATCTAGGAGAAGTTGAGTCCAGGGGTAGCAAGAATGGATCATGGTTGGGGGAAGGGAGGACAGTTAGATATTGCTAGGGCAGGGAGTGAGTGCTGCCTGCTTCTCTGTTCATCTCCCCATCAGTGACCATCAGAAGCATCTCCTTAATTCAGTTAGCATCTTTCTTTATCCAAGTGGGATCTGCTTTCCCAAAGTTTTCCTGATGGTGGGTTTTTGTTTGTTTTTTTGCTTGTTTGAAAGCAAAGGAGAACCCAGAGCAGGGGTGCAGGGTAGAAACCATGCACGGAAAGCATTTTCCTTATTTTCCTGCTACAATGTGCATGGGGTGAGGGCAAGAACTATTTGAGGGAGGAGAAATACACAGGAAACATGGCATTTTGAAAGGTTAATGGGATGTGTAGGAACATACTGAGATGATGTTCTGTTATTGTCAGAAATAATGTTTTACAGAGAAGCTATTTGTGAAGAGAGACGAGTTATTCGTTGATGGACTAACGTGCACGCAGGAATATGGAAGTAATAATGCCGATGTACAGTGCCTGCAGAGAGATGTCAGTCAAAACACGAAGTCGGCATTGGACTGGGAGAGAATGAACACCCTTTGATTTGACTGTCTATAAGATTGGACCTGTAGGGCCCACATGAGCAGACCCAGGATTGTTTAATAAAATCCAAGGTGGACTTTAAATGGTTTGCTGACCACTTTGCCCCTGAGGTGGGGGTTTGATGACTGCTCTTAGAATTCCATAACCATCACAACCCTGTGATTCAGCAAATGTCTCTCAAGTTGTAGAGTACCATTCTAATTTCAAGTATCATTTCCTGTCCCCTTAACCTGGTGAAATAGATACTATCATCCCGATATTTCATTGTCCAAACTGCAATCAGCTCACTTCTGTCTGCCCGCAGAACTGTGGACAGCAACTTCTCTGTGCAGACCACATATCCTAACTTTAAATTCAGGATACATGAATGTGAGTCCTATGGAATCAGCAGTGGAAAAGGATTCTGTGGAAATCATTCCATTTTGTCCTAAGATTTAATTGCCCTAAGAGATACATGAATAGGGAGGGGAAAGATAAAGCATCTTGGGATGAATAATGGGAAGGTTTTCAGGGGAGAAAATGCAAGGTCAGATTTCCTTTAAACCCTGATGGGAGACTGCCTCTACAGAGTATCCTGTTATTTAGATGCATATCATCCAGTTTACTGATGTTTCTGTCACTTGCTTTCCTGTACCTTTCTGCCCTGGGAAGAATGCTTCAGAAGAGCCAAGCAGAAATCCTGCTGCTCCATGTTTCAGAGACACAGCAGGGATCCAGATCTTAACCAGTTTGGTTTAATTTCCTAAGAAACAGGGCCTGAGAACACTACTTTGGGGGGTTCTTGGCTAAGTGTTTGTATTGTCTGTCATTTAGAACAGAAGATGTGGGGACAGACCCCAGTTTTAGGTGCAGAGCTTATCGTGGTCCCAAAATCTTCCAATGGGGGATGGGTTTTCAGGACAACTTCAGTGTCTAACCTGTGTAAATAAATGTCCAACCCCTACATCCTCCTTATTCATTTTCCCTGTGTTATTTTTCTCTTGATCTTTTACTACCACCAGGTGTGCCTGCTTTACTTCCTTGTTTACTACAATGGCTCAGACTGTAAAGAATTTGCCTGCAATGTAGGAGACCCGAGTTTGATCCCTGAGTTGGGAAGATACCCTAGAGAAGGAAATGGCAACCCACTGCAGTGGTCTTGCCTGGAGAGTCCCATGGACAGAGGAGCCTGGTGGGATATAGTCCATGGGGTCGCAAAGAGTTGGACTGACTGAGTGACTAACACTTTCACTTTACTATCTGTGACCCCACCTCACCGCTACAATGTACATTTCACACATACCTAGAAAAGGTGCTCAGTAAAATTCTGTTGAGTGAAAGGCAGGAGGAACTTGCTCATCTACAGGAGCTGGATGGGGGCAGGAGCACAGTTCAAGACCCACCAATAGATGCTCACTGGTCCCCTATCCCCTTCGTCGCTGGGCCTCTCCTGACATGTGCTACAAGAGTCTCTTGTTTTCCACCTCTTTGCAGAGCATTGGCTGTGATGACTACCTCGGCTCCGACAAGGTCGTGGACAAATGCGGGGTGTGTGGAGGTGATAACACAGGCTGCCAGGTTGTGTCGGGTGTGTTTAAGCATGCCCTCACCAGCCTGGGCTACCACCGAGTCGTGGAGATTCCCCAAGGAGCCACAAAAATCAACATCACTGAGATGTACAAGAGCAACAACTATTTGGGTAAGCTTGGCTTTTTTCCAGAGGAAACCATCTGTCATTCTCAGATGCTTTACTCCTTCCAGGATGGTGACACGGCCGTGTCCTGAGGTCCGTGGACACATAGCACGTGTCTCTGGAGAATGCCAAAGCACCGCCTTGTGTCCCCTTGAAATGAGATGAAGAAAGTAAGGTGGTCTTTCTTGGAAGGAAATGTTTAATATCTACACTTTTAAACCAGCCTTTTTTCCTTCCAAGAGAAATAATGTTGTGAAATTGAGAACGGTCTACTTTGTTTCTCTGAAATGAGGGAAGATCTTTGAAAAGCCTGGAGATCCGCCAGTCTTTTTCTGTTGGAATTTCAGGGGGACGGGGCAGTCGATCATCCTGTCCAGACTCTCACTCTGCAGGGATTTAAGGCAAAAGCCATTTTTCTTTTCTTTCTCCCATCCAAGTACTAACCAGGCCCGACCCTGCTTAGCTTCCGAGATCAGACGAGATCGGGCGCGTTCAGGGTGGTATGGCCGTAGACTTTTCTTTTCTTTCTGCTTCATCAGCCTGGGGCTACAGTATGTGTGCGTCTTCAGGACAGCTGCAGAACCCCCAACGATCATTTGGGGCAATGTCATCAATACTGGGAGACTATTTTTAAGCCATCTTTCCACAAATGGAGATATTTGTTGAGTCTTCCTTCTGGGCTTCTGGCTGATGTTATGCCAAGCAAATTAGGTCCTGCAAGTTAATTTTTAGCAATTCTAATTCATGTAAACAAGGACTAATCAGTTAACAAAATAGTATAAGGAAGGCAATTTTTAAAAATAATTTAATGAATAGCAATATACATTTTTATTCTTTAATTAGTTATCTAACAGGAATTTAAATAGCACAGACTATGTGCCAGACATTATTCTTGGTGCTTTACAGGTATTAGTTCCTTGAACCCTCTCAAAGCCCCGGGGGATAGGAGCTATTCCCCTCTCCATTTCATACACAAGAAGGCAGGCACAGGGCATTTATGTAATTTGACGAAGTCACAGCAAGGAAGAGGTGGAGTTGGGATTAGAATCCTGGCAGTCTGTCTCCAAGCATCTACCAAGTAAGAATACCTATGAGCAATTCTGTTTCACCAGGCACTAGTCAATGGCTGCAGCAACTGAGACAGCATGAATTTTACAAATTTCAAATATTACGATCACCCCAGAAGATAACTCCAAACCTGGGAACCCCAGATACTGCAGCTTGTCCTTCTCCACCTGGGCAAATGCATCTAAAATTAGCTTCCGTTGGTTTTATTGGTGGGAGGAGGAAAGGATGGCAAATGGGACTCGGAAATAAATCCAATTAAAGTGGAAAAACTGTTACATTTGCTCTGGCAAACCCAGAAGCCACCAAAGTAGTAATAAGCCTAGGTTCCCCGTGAGTGGTTTGTTGCATTATTTTTATTCACAAAAAAAAGTCTTTTTGTCTCCTTTCTTTCGTACTATTAAAAGAATAAATCTTCATAAATATTCTGTTCCTAGAATGGAAAATGTTCTTCAAGGGATTATTTTAAGTGTAATCGTGTTCAAATGCACCAACAAACAATGCCACTTTTTGTGAGCTTTGCGTAGTTTTTAGTACTTTCCCTGAATCGAATTAGTTCTAACCAGTAAGTGGTTTTTAAGCTGTGCCTTCTGAAGTTAAAATAGATAACCTGGGAGAATATCCACCAGCTGTCTGAACAGAAGCTACTCTCAGAGTCCCAGTGTTTTCATCTAGAATCTTGCTCTTATAAGTATTCATGAGAATCTATAGGATAACAAATATTCAGGATCACACAGAGCCCCTGGCACTTGTTAGCAATTGACAAATGTTCAATATCTTTCTCTTGTCTCAGAAAGCTTGTCAGTATGTCCAAGCTTCATGGAAACAAATTCCGTGAAAGTGAAAGTCACTCAGTTGTGTCCGACTCTCTGCGACCCCATTGACCTTACAGTCCATGGAATCCTCCAGGCCAGAATTCTGGAGTGGGTAGATTTCCTTCTCCAGGGGATCTTCCCAACCCAGGGATCGAACCCAGGTCTCTTGAATTGCAGGTAGATTCTTCACCAGCTGAGCCACAAGAGAAGCCTAAGAATACTGGAGTGGGTAGCCTATCCCTTCTCCAGGAAATCTTCCTGACCCAGGAATCAAACCCGGGTCTCCTGCATTGCAGGTGGATTCTTTGCCTACTGAGCCACAATAATTCCCTTAAAAAGATGAAGAGGAGGCAGAGGAGGATGTGAGTACCCAGAATCAGTGGAAGGGTGATTCAGAAAATCAAGTACAACTTCCTACGGCCAGTGAACAGTGGGGTGTGTGAGGAATCCAGCCCATGGCAGTATTACGTGATGCCGCATGGGCAAAGTGGGAGAGGAGAGACAGAGAGCAGACGGGAGTGAAAGAAGTTTCCAGAGGTGATGAACAAGGGCTTGTATTTATGGCACTTAAGCACCACTTAGGACATAGCTGCATCACTCAGGAGGCTCTTTCGTTTTCTTCTTTCCTTTTTATTGAGATTTAATTTGCCTTCTGTAAAATTAATTCTTTTAAAATGCACAGTGAATGGGATGGTCTTTTTCTCATTTCCTGTTCTGTGAAGTCTATATATATATTTTTTCTTTACATTATTGTGTTGGTTTTGCCATACATTGACATGAATCCACCGTGGGTATACATGTTTTCTCCTTCCAAAACCCCCCTCCCACCTCCCTCCCGATTCCATCCCTCTGGGTCATATATTTTAAAAGTTAACTTGCATGCAATTGTTTGAGATTATGTGTAAGCCATTAGAGCACAGGTCTATCTAGCTATTTTTAAATTTTTCAAAGATTATATTTCACAATTCACATTTTCAAACATTGAAACATCTTTCAAAGAGTTACATGGTAAGGTTCTCCACAATTTTCCGAGTAATGATGTTTTGTTTTGTTTTGTTTTATTGTTTTGTGACTTCTACCTGTGTAAACTGTATTTTGTACAAAAATTTGACTTGATGCACAAAACTGAGTAGGCTGTTCACATACATTTGTTCTTCAGAGGAGGCAACTTAGAGAAAAGGAATAGATCAGATGCTTTTAAAGTATCGCACAACTTTAACAAGCTTTTTTCAGTTTCCCTATTGTTATCCTGAATGGCCTGTAGTTATTTGTAATAAAAATCAGACATGCCTTGTGAAATACTTGGACTTTTTTAAATGACTGACTCTCCAAACTTGACAGAGATGGAAACTAGATTTCCATGAAAACAGAAGGACCTGCCTAATTAGTGCTGAAGAAGATGGTTTAATCACCTCATTTTTAAAGGGTTTTTGAAAACCCACAATATTTAAATGACTTATTCTAAGCTGTTTGCTTAGTTAATAATAGTAATTGTACTATATGTATTGTACTTTAGTCGTCAAGTGTTTTGACATGTATGATCTTCTGACTTTTAAAACTGGACATTCTTTACTTTGCTTGCTTCACAAAAGATGAAGTTACCATTGACTTATTATTGAATTATGATGTGAAAGGTGAAATTTAAAACTCAGAAACTTTGGAGAAATGTCTCTTCAGGTCTTCTGCCTATTTTTCAATTGGGTCTTTTGGTTTTTTTAATATTGAGTTGTATGAGCTAGTAATATACTTTGGATATTAATCCCTTATTGATCATAACATTTGCAAATATTTTCAGTCTGTTGTCTTTTTGTTTCCTGGATGGTTTTCTTCGCTGTGCAAAAGCTTTTATATTTAATTAGGTCCCATTTGTTTATTACTGTTGTTGTTTCTTTTGTCTTAGGAGAGAGATTCAAAAACTATTACTAGTATTTGTGTTCTGCCTATGTTTTCTTTTAGGCGTTTTATGGTTCCCGGGTCTTAAAGGTCTGTAATCCATTTTGAGTTTACTTTTGCATATGGTGTGAGAAAATATTCTAGTTTCATTCTTTTACGTAGTTGTCTTTTTGAAGAGACTGTCTTTTCCACCATTGTATATTCTTGTCTCCTTTGTCATAGATTTTGTTGTTGTTATTGTTGTTGTTCAGTCGCTAAGTAGTGTCCAACTTTTTGTGACCCCAAGGACTGTGGGCAGGCTTCCCTGTCCTTCAATATCTCCTAGAGTTTGTTCAAACTCATGTCTGTTGAATCAAAGATGCCGTTCAACCATCTCATCCTTTGTCGTGCCCTTCAATTTTTCCCAGCATCAGAGTCTTTTCCAGTGAGTCAGCTCTTCACATTAGGTAGCCAAAGAATTAGAGCTTCAGCTTCAGTGTCAGTTCTTCCAGTGATTATTCAGGGCTGGTTGCCTTTAGGATTGACTGGTTTGATCTCCTTGCTGTCCAAGGGACTTTCAACATCTTCTCCAGCATTGCAATTTGAAAGCATCAGTTATTCAGTGTTCAGCCTTCTTTATGGTCCAACTCACATCTGTGCATGACTATTGGAAAAACCATAGTTTTGACTACACAGTCTTTTGTTGGCAAAGTAATGTCTCTGCTTTTTAATATGCTGTCTAGGTTGGTCATAGCTTTTCTTCCAAGGAAGAAGCACCTTTTAATTTCATGACTGCAGTCACCATCTGCAGTGAGTTTGGAGCCCAAGAAAACAAAGTCTGTCACTCTTTCCCGCATTCTCCCCCATGTACTTGCCATGAAGTGATGGGACCAGACCATGATCTTCATTTTTTAAATGTCCAGTTTTAAGGCAGCTTTTTCACTTTCCTCTTTCACTTTCATCAAGAGATAGCCTCTTTAGTTCCTCTTCAATTTCTGACATTAGTGTGGTGTCATCTTCATATCTGAGCTTATTGATATTTCTCCTGGCAGTCTTGATTCCAGTTTGAGTTTCATCCAGCCTGGCATTTCACATGATGTACTCTCCATATAAGTTAAGTAAGCAGGGTGACAATATACAGCCTTGACATACTCCATTCCCAATTTTTGAACCAGTCCATTGTTCCATGTCCAGTTCTAACTGTTGCTTCTTGACCTGCATACAGGTTTCTCAGGAGGCAAGTAAGGTGATCTGGTATTCCCATCTCTTTAAGAATTTTCCACAGTCTGTTTGATCCACACAGTCAAAGGCTTTAGCGTAGTCAATGAAGCAGAAGTAGATGTTTTTCTGGAATTCCCTTGCTTTTTCTATGATCCAATGATGCTGGCAATTTGATCTCTGGTTCCTGTGTTTAGAAAAATACAGCTGTGCATCTGGAATTTCTTGGTTCATGTACTGTTGAAGGCTAGCTTGAAGGACTTGGGACATTACCTTGCTAGCTTGTGAAATGAGTGCAATTGTGCAGTCGTTTGAACATCCTTTGGCATTGCCTTTCTTTGGGATTGCAATGAAATTGACACTTTCCAGTCCTGTGGCCACTGCTGAGTTTTCCAAATTTGCTGGCACATTGCATGCAGCACTTTCAAAGCATCATCTTTTAGGACTTGAAATAGCTCAGCTGGAATTCCATCACCTCCACTATCTTGTTTGTAGTAATGCTTCCCAAGTCCTATCTGACTTCACATTCCAGGATGTCTGGCTCTAGGTGAGTGATCACACTATCATGGTTATCTGGGTCATGAAGATCTTTTCTGTATAGTTCTTCCGTGTATTCTTGCCACCTCTTTTTAATATCTTCCGCTTTTGTTAGGTCCAAACCATTTCTGTCCTTTATTATGCCCATCTTTGCTTGAAATGTTCCCTTGGTATCTCTAGTTTTCTTGAGGAGATCTCTAGGCTTTCCCATTCTGTTGTTTATTTCCTTGCATTGTTCCCTTAAAAAGACTTTCTTATCCCTCCTTGTGTTTTTTGGAACTCTGCATTCAGATGGATATATCTTTCCTTTTCTCCTTTGTCTTTTGCTTCTTTTCTTTTCTCAGCTAATTGTAAGGCCTTCTCAGACAACCATTTTGCCTTTTTGCATTTCTTTTTCTTGGGATGGTTTTGATCACCACCTCCTATATAATGTTACGAACCTCTGTCCATAGTTCTTCAGGCACTCTGTCTATCAGATCTAATCCCTTGAATCTATTTATCGCTCCCACTGTATAATCATAAGGGATTTGATTTAGATCATAGCTGAATGGCCTAGTGGTTTTCCCTACTTTTCTCAATTATAGAGAAAAAACCAGTGGTTACCAGTGGAGAGAGGGAAGGGGAAGGGCCAAGATAGGGGTGTGGGATCAAGAGATAGAAACTGCTATGTATAAAATAAATAAGCAACAAGGATATATTGTACAGCAAAGGGAATATAGCCAGTATTTTATGGTAACTTTATATGGAGTATAGTCGTAAAAATATTGAATCACTATTGAACATTTAGAACTTATATAAAGTTGTAAATCAACTATATTTCAATTTTAAAAAATTGAAAACATCACAAAAAGGATTTCTCCGGCAGTCAAGTGACTAAGATATCATGCTTCTATTGCAGGGGGTGTGGGTTTGATCCCTGGTCAGAGAACTAAGATTCTGCATGCCTTGTGGTGTGGCCAAAAACTTCACAGAAGAAAGAGTCTTATATATCAAAAACTTTGGCTAATACATAAATAGTGATGGTGCATTCAGCCTGACTGAGTTTATGGCTAATGTTAGTTTGGTCATCAAGAACTGGACCTGCTGGACTCAGGGGTACTGGCCCATGTGCAGCTGGGAGTATAGGCCAGCTCAGAATCTCAAGATGCTTACTATTTCTCTGAACAAAGCTGGAGGAATCATAACCTTTAATGACACAGAGAGTTCAAGAGATAGGATATTTATCTGTCTTATTTTAGGTTGGAAACCAATGAAGTTTTAAAGAACTGAGCTCCACTTTTCAGTATTTATTTGAATTTTTCACATGCTCTATAATATAAACTAACTGGTGGATTACAGATTCCTAGATCTTGTTTGTTTTTTTTTTTTCATGGAAAATGCTTTAGAACCAATGTATCTATTGTAAGTTATGTAGTCTCCTTTCCCACTTGAGTTATTCTGAACCCTGCTCTTTGGAAATAAAAAGTTAAATCTAATTTTATTAAAATTATTGACACTTTATATTACTTGTCTCTTCCTTAATAAGATGTTGTGAAATTATTTTAGCTGAAATATCAAAGTTTGGCACAGTTCAGCCAGCTCAGTTTACTAATGTCATTATATAACAGTTAAGAAATCAGACATAAAAGCATACCAAGCAAAAACTGATTCTACAGGACATGTTCTATATGCCAACATCTTACATTGTCTTAGAGCCTTAGAAGGGATTTTTTGAAGATTTATACACTTTTAAAAATAAACTGCCAATATCTTTACTTTTAAGCATGTTTTCTTAAAAGTTTTAAAACAGTGAAAGTAGTGGTCAGCATTATAAAAGTCAAGTATCATGGTTCATCTGTAACTTGTACACCTTTATTTAATTAATTAGTTGAGCAGCTTTCAACATGGGAAAGACTAGAGTATGTAAATAATGTGATACATCACCTTTGTATGACACCTATGTCACCTTTGTATGACAGTTAACCTCAAAGATTTACTTATATACATTGTAAAAATTTTGAATAATACACATGGTATAGGGCAAAAAGATGAAATTCCTTCTCCGTGCCAATTTCACACTTGATCCATTGGTTTCAAGTGTAAAGACAGAGATGAAGGACCACTCTTAATAGTTTAATGTATACCCTCCAGTCCTCTGTGGAAGTGCAAATAAATATATATTTTCTAAAATTGATATTATATATGCTTTCTTCAATTTGCTTCTTTATTTTAATGTTATATCATGATATCTTTTCTTATCAATACATATAAAGCTAATTCATTATTTTTTTAATGAAGAGCATTCCATACAATAGATGCAACCTAATTTATTTCAGAATTTTCCTGCTCAGGGATGTTTAGACTGTCTCAGCTCTAATATTGCAAATAATGCTTTTGATTTATGGTTCAAGATGACAGACTGAGTGCATGAGTTTTTTCCCCCTCCTCCCAGGATTTTTCAAAATGACAGTAAAGGAATAAGAGAGGGTGTAACCTATAACCACCAAAAAAAAATGGGTGGCAGTGGGGCATCTATTACATGATTTTAACAAATTTCTGGAACAGAGTCTCAAAAGTAAGCAGAAGAGAGTTCACTAACGGAGCAGAGGAAGTCACAGCCCAGGTAGCAGAGGGAACTGATGGTGGGTGGGGTGCTGACCTGCATGCAGAGCCCCATGAGCCTGTGAATCTGGGAGACAGCAAGTAAAATGAAGGGTGGGAGGGGAGAGTGGAGTGACAAAACAAGGAAATAGTGAAAAACCCTATTATGCAAACAGGCACGCCAGCACACACATTTTGGATACTCTGGCATCCAAAAGGGTATGGGCAAGAGACTTGGTGCTCCAAGACCTCAATATTCATTCTGGAATGAGAAGAGGGGCTGCTCAGGGACTGGTGCCCCATCTCCTAGAATGTGGCCTATTAACAAGCTTGGCCAATGTGTACAGGGCTCTCAGGCAGCCTTCCCACTGCTTTTGTGTTTAATATCAATGGATAATTGAAAATAACATAAATGGAAACTTTTTAAAAGCCCATAGCATGAAATCTAAGATAAATAACTGAAAAAGATGTTTGAGAAGAAAACAGCAAATTTTTGGAGAAGAAAATTTGAAGAAAGCTTCTCTAACATGTAATGCTTTCATGGATATCCTAATACATGTATCATTTCATATTACATAAATATTTCTGTAGGACAGACCCCTAGAAATAGAATTTGTAGATCAAATGGAATGAACACTTAAAACTGTGAAAGATAAAGCAATATTCCTCTCCATATTTAGTTGTACCAAGTTATACCCCCACCAAAAGTTCATGAAAGAACCCTTTCTCTACATCTTTACCAACAATGAATATTATGAACGTACATAATTTTTAGGACTTCTCTGACATGGGTTTGATCCCTGGGTCAGGAAGATCCCCTGGAGAAGGCAGTGGCAACCCACTCCAGTATTCTTCTTGGGAAATCTCATGAACAGAAGAGCATGGCAGGGTACAGTCCATGGAGTCGCAAAGAGTCGGACACAACTTAGTGACTAAACAACACTCAATTTTTAGTATATATTTTTGATATCCATTTCCATGACCACTCATTTTTGTTATTTGTACTCTGATGGATTTGCTATGAATTGTGTTTGTAGTTTTGCTGATTTTGAGAATTCATATATGTTACAAGTAATAACCATTCTCTTCATGTATGGTTATTAGTCTTTATCTTGTGTTTCAACTCTGTGTATGATATCAGTTGTTGTTGTTGCTGTTATTCAGTCACTAAGTCATGTCCAATTCTTTGCAACCCCAGGACTGTAGCATGCCAGGCCTCCCCTTCCTTCACCATCTCCTGGATTTTACTCAAATTCATGTCCATTGAGTCAGTGATGCCATCCAGCCATCTCATCCTCTGTCATCTCCTTCCCCTCATGCCTTCAATCTCTCCCAGCATCAGGGTCTTTTCTAATGAGGCAGCTCTTCAAATCAGGTAGCCAAAGTACTGGAGCTTCATCTTCAACATCAGTCCTTCCAGTAAATACTCAGGACTGATCTCCTTTAGGGTTGACTGGTTTGATCTCCTTGCTGTCCAAGGGACTCTCAAGAGTCTTCTACAGCACCACAGTTCAAAAGCATCAATTCTTCAGCACTCAGCCTTCTTTATGGTCCAACTCTCACATCTGTATATGCTACTGGAAAAACCACAGCTTTAACTAGACAGGCCTTTGTTGGCAAAGTAATGTCTCTGCTTCTTAATATGCTGTCTAGGTTGGTCATACCTTTTCTTCCAAGGAGCAAGTGTCTTTTAATTTCATAGCTGCAGTCACCATCTGCAGTGATTTTGGAGCCCCCCAAAATAAAGTCTGTCACTGTTTCCATTGTTTTCCCACCCATTAGCCATGAAGTGGTGGGGCCAGATGCCATGATCTTAGTTTTCTGAATGCTGAGGTTTAAGCCAGCTTTGTCACTCTCCTCTTTCACCTTCATCAAGAGGCTCTTTAGTTCTTCACTTTCTGCCATAAGCCTGTTGTCATGATATCAGTTATTCTGTGGAGAAAAGTCTAGTCTATTTTTAGCCAAATATATCAATTGTCTTTTTATGGCTAGTTAGATTTTGTCTAACACAGGAAGACCTGTCCTTATAAACTATTATATAACATTATATTATATAATGTTATATATGATATGTTAAATATTATATAATCATATATATTATATAACATTATAAACTATTCTCTAATATTTTCTATTACCTTTAATTTTTTATGTTTAAACGTTTACTCCAGCTGGAATTAATTTGGGGTTTAGTGTGAGATTGGGATCTGTCCTTTTCCAAATAGACAGTGATTCTAACACTGCTGTTTAAATTTCCCTCAGTAATTTGAAAGGACACCTCTGCCATTATTAAATTAAAACATCTATAGATATACCTGTGAATTCTCAACTCAGGTCCATTGATCTCTTTGTCTCTTCCTGCTGTACTACCATATCTTTTTCATTGCTGTAATTTCATGTGTTTTTTGTAGGTCAACTTTCTGTCTCCTTCCAAGTGCTTTGTGTTTTCCTACATTTTCTTGGGTCTTCTTGTACATTTGTTTTACATACACTTTATAAATCAGTTTGTCAAAATCTATAAAACTTCTGTTGAGATTTTAATTGAAGTACAATAAACTTATGGACTAATTTGAAGAAGAAGAAGTTGTCTTCACAATATTAACGTTTTTGATTCAGGTGCATAGTATATCTCTCCATTTTTTCTTTATTAAAATGTCTTTTTCTAGACTTTGCTTATGTTTTATAGGTTTATTCCTAGGCCATTTTATAGTTTTTGCTAATATGGGATAAGATCTTTATTTCCATTACATTTCCAGTTAGTCATGATAGTGCATATTAAATCAGTTTATTTTATGTATTTATTTTATACCTGTATACTTTGATAGACTCTTCACAATTTTTAAAGTCTTCCAATTATTTAATGTGAATTTTCTAGGTGGAAAATCATGATATCTGTAAATAATATTAATGCTATCTTTCCTTGAATTATTCTACCTCCTATTTCTCTCCTATGTTGTTGCACTTAGATACTTTGACCTCTAAAAATTTTTGGAATACTCATACTGGTGGAGGACTTCTTTATCCTGTTTCTGACAATGAGAATGTTTCTAATAGATGTTTGCTAAAGACTCTGATGGATACCTCTTATCAAAGTAAGAATTTTCTTTAAGTAAGTAACTTTTAAGAACTTACATTGTAACTTGCCCTTGTTTTTTGTGTTTTTTTTTTTCTATAGTGTCTGTAGACACTGTACAAAGTTTCTTTGTGACCCCGTGGACTGTAGCCCACCAGGCTCCTCTGTCCATGGAATTGTCTAGGCAAGAACATAAGGAGAGCCATGCACTCCTCCAGAGGATCTTCCTGACACAGGGAATTAAACCCGGGTCTCCTGCATTGCAGGTGAATTCTTGACTGTCTACCCCATGAGGGATACCTTGTTAATTTATATTTATCAAGTTAATGAATATTTGCTTATCATAGATACATTGTGCATTGTGAGTACTTGGTGGCTCAGATGATAAAGAATCTGCCTGCAGTGCATGAGAGCTGGGTTTGATCCCTAGGTTGGGAAGATCCTCTGGAGGAATGGGGCAACCCATTCCAATATTCTTGCCTGGAGAATTCCATGGACAGAAGAGCCTGGCAGGCTCTTTGGATTACATAGTCCATAGGATTGCAAAGAAGATGACTGAAGCAGCTTTGCTCATGGACAAGTGGTGACAGAGAGTACATACAAAACCACTATCTCTTTGTTGTTGTTATTGCTAAATTTTGTCCAGCTCTTTGCAACCCCATAAACTGTAGCATGCCAGGCTTCCCTGTCCTTCACTATTTCCTGGAGTTTGCCCAAACTCATGTCCAGTGAGTTGGTAATGCCATCCAACCATCTCATCCTCTGTTGTCTGCTTCTCCTCTCCTACCCTCAATTTTTCCCAGCATCAGGGTCTTTTCCACTGAGTCCAATTCTTTGCATCAGGTGGCCAAAATACTGGAGCTTCAGCTTCAGCAACAGCCTGTCCAGTGAACATTCAGAGTTGATTTCCCTTAGGACTGACTGACTTGATCTCCTTGCTGTCCAAGGGACCTTCAAGATTCTTCTCCAGCACCACAGTTCGAAAACACCAACTTTTCAGTGCTCAGCCTTCTTTATGGTCCTATTCTCACATCCATACATGACTACTGGAAAAATCATAGCTTTGACTATATGGACTTTTGTCCCCAAAGTGATGTCTCTGCTTTTGAATATTCTGTCTAGGCTTTTCATAGCTTTTCTTCCAAGGAGCAAGTGACTTTCAATTTCATGGCTGCATTTACTGTCTGCATAATTTTGGAGCCCAAGAAAATAAAATTTCTCACTGTTTCCACTTTTTCCCTATCTATCTCTTAGAGTTATGAAAGGATTCAATAGGATAATAAACATAAAGCATCTGGCATAGCAAGAACTTAATTCATATTCTCCTTTAATTTATATTTTCCCTACCTTATCCCGAGGTTCCAGTATTTATCAGTGACTGCTTAACAAAACTCTTCTTTTTCTTGTAACAGCTAAACAGATAACAGCCTTCTCTTTCACCCACTGCCTGAAGCCTCTAGGATAAAATTTGTACCTTTCTTCTTAGACATCAAAAGCCTACCTGATTTAGCTTAGTCGCTCTAGTTAAGTGTCCTTCTGCGTTCCCCATCAGTTGTCTCTCTAGGAGTGATTCCTTCTTCCCAGCAGAACAAAAACAGAAACACCAGTGAACACGTGTGTTCAGCATCTCCCCCGTGATGATCTCATTCTAATCAGAAAATGATTTCTGTTAAGCCCACAGACAATAGAAAGCAAACATGATTACCAAGGAGAGAAAGGAAAGGGATAAGCATATATACTCCCTGCTGTATATAAAATAAACAACAGGGACTTACTGTATGGCATAGGGAACGATAGTCAATATTTTGAAACAACCTGTAAGGGGAAAGGGCTTCCCTGGTGGCTCAGATGGTAAAGAATCTGCCTGCAATGTGGGAGACCTGGGTCGATCCCTGGGTGAGGAAGATTCCCTGGAGAAGGAAATGGCAGCCCACTCTAGTATTCTTGCCTGGAGAATTCCATGGACAGAGGAGCCTGGTGGGCTACAGTACATGGGGTCACAAAGAGTCGGACACGACTGAGCAACTTTCACTTTCACTATAAGGGAAAAGGCTCTGGAAAAGAATATACATATATATGTGTATATATATAACTGAATCACTTTGCTATATACCTAAAACTAACACAACTTTGTAAATCAACTATACTCCAATAAAAAGAAGAGAAAATTGTTTCTTTGCTGGATAAACTTAGAATCACGGATTTACTCCTTAAACCTCCACCTCAGACTGCATCCAGTACTTCGAGTGATGTTTCTCTGCTCTTGTTCTTGTGTCACCCTCAGTTTTTGGGGTTTTTTTGTTTTTTTTTTTTTTGGCCGCACCTCATGGTATGTGATAACTTAGCTCCCCAACCAGGGATCTAAGCTGGAAGCATACCTCCTGCATTGGCAGCACAGAGTCTTAATCACTGGACCACCAGGGAAGTCCCTGTCATCTCCAGTTCTTGACTTTGTCTTCTCTTCAGTTCAGCCTTGGACTGAAATTGCCCTTTGCAAAGCTGCCATCTCTGACTGGGATGCACAAGTTTGTTAATGTTTCTGATATTCCATTTCCTCACAAGTAAAGTAGAGAAACAGGTCCAAATGGGATGTATGTAAAATACCTGGCCTCGTAGAGGTACTTGGTAACTGTTAGTTTTTTCATCTCCCTAAGTTAGTGGTTCTCACTCTGGCTGCATACCGGAGTCACAGGAAGTATAGTATTTGAGGTCTGTTTGAAATATGTCAATGCCTTGTTCCCACCTGCAGATCTAGTAGATCTGGGGCACAACTTGGGTATCAGGATTTTTAAGCTCCTACATGATTCCGGTGTCCTTTCAGGGTAAAAGACCACTTCCCTCTCCAGTGGGTCTCTCCTGGGTGGCTAGGTTGCCCCCACCCCCATACCCGTACATGTGGTAATATCTGGAGACGTATTTTTTTTGGCTGTGCTGGGTCTTTGTTGCTGCATGTGGGCTTCTTTAGTTGCAGACAGTGGGGGCTTCTCTCTAGTGGCAGTGCAGGGGCTTCTCCGTGCAGCGGCTCTCTTGTTGCAGAGCACAGGCTCTAGGGCGTGCAGGCTTCGTAGTTGCAGCTCGCAGGCTCTGGAGCACAAGCTCAGTGATTGTGGTGCCTGGGCTCAGTTGCTTCACAGCATAGGGGATCGTCCCAGACCTGGGGTCTAACCCATGTCCCCTGAGTTGCAAGGTGGATTCTTAACCACTGGACCACCAGGGAAACCCTGGAGGCGTCTTTGATTGTTACAACTTGAGTAAGGTTGGAGGTTGCTACTGACATCTGGTGAAGAGGGATGCTGCTAAGCGTCCTACAGTGCAGGGGGAGCCCCACAGCAAAGAATTGTCCAGCCCCAAATATCACTATTGCTGAGATGAGAAACCCTGACCAATGTGATCCCTAAGATCCTTTTTGATCTTCAAGTTTCATGAATCCCTTCTTTCAGAATGTTGTCTTAATAATAATAATAATAATAATAATAAATGTCTAAGGTGCTGTTGGAGAGACTGTTCTATCTACCATTATGTTTGCATTTGTCAGTTCACTCTGAATTCTTAGTTCCCAACCCAAGCCCCCTCCTTCAGTTTGCCTTCAGTCTTTCACTCAGTCTCTTGGCTGCGGGCCCCTGGGTTACATCCCCGGCAACAGACATTCCAGCTTAGTGCAGCTTCCTACAGCCTGCCTTTCTGGCATTTGCAGTCCTTGCTTACTTTCTTAATACATGGCAGAAGAATAAAAGACAGATAGGTAAAAAGAAAAGCAAAGAGAGATTTTTTTCCTTTGGATTTTCATAGGACTTTGATCATATCTCCAGTTTGGCACTCACTATATTATTTTATTGTAATTTATCTGTTTATATGTCTGTGTTCTCCCTGTATACTCCTTGAAGACAAGACAGTCCAGACTCAGACATTCCTTCCCTGGAGTACCCTCCTGGTGCCAGCAGCTGGGACAAATCTCTTGTGCTGTGCAGCCCATTTTGGGGGTCTATGCTCAGGCACCCTTAACCCACCTTAATCATGCCTATGGTCACTATTATGGTGATCACACCTTAGACCACCTTCATGACTTCACATATGGCAGGGGTCAACAAGCTCTGGGATCTGTTGCCTAACAATCTGAAGTGGGGCTGATGTGATAATAATAGAAGTAAAGTCCCCAATAAATGTAATGTGTTGGAATTATCCCAAAACCATCCCCCCTACTTTGACACCAAAGTCTTTGACTGTGTGGATCACAACAAACTATGGAAAATTCTTAAAGAGATGGAAATACCAGACCATCTGACCTGCCTCCTGGGAAATCTGTATGCAGGTCAAGAAGCAACAGTTAGAACCAGACAGGAAACAACAGACTGGTTCCAAATCGGGAAAGGAGTATGTCAAGGCTGTATATTATCACCCTGCTTATTTAACTTATATGCAGAGTACATCACACAAAATGCCAAGCTGGATGGAGCACACACTGGAATCAAGATTGCTGGGAGAAATATCAATAACCTCAGATATGCAGATGATACCACCCTTATGGCAGAAAGCGAAGAAGAACTAAAGAACCTCTTGATGAAAGTGAAAGCGGAGAGTGAAAAAGTTGGCTTAAAACTCAACATTCAGAAAACTAAGATCAAGGTATCTGATCCCATCACTTCAGGCAATAGATGGAGAAAGAGTGAAACAGTGAGAGACTTTATTTTTCTGGGCTCCAAAATGACTACAGATGGTGACTGCAGCCATGAAATTAAAAGACACTTGCTCCTTGGAAGAAAAATTATGGCCAACCTAGACACCATATTAAAAAGCAGAGACATTACTTTGCCAACAAAGGTCCATCTAGTCAAGGCTATGGTTTTTCCAGTAGTCATGTATGGATGTGAGAGTTGGACTATAAATAAATTGAGCACTGAAGAATTGATGCTTTTGAACTGTGGTGTTGGAGAAGACTCGTGAGAGTCCCTTGGCCTGCAAGGAGATCCAACCAGTCCATCCTAAAAGAGATCAGTCCTGAGTGTTCATTGGAAGGACTGATGCTAAAGCTGAAATTCCAATATTTTGGCCACCTGCTGCAAAGAGCTGACTCATTTGAAAATACCCTGATGCTGGGAAAGATTGAAGGCAGGAGGAGAAGGGGATGACAGAGGATGAGATGGTTGGATGGCATCACCGACTCTATGGACACAAGTTTGAGTAAGCTCTGGGAGATGGTGAAGGACACTGAAACCTGGCATGCTGCAGTCCATGGGGTCACAAAGAGTCAGACACGACTGTGTGACTGAATTGATACCCCTGACTTCATCCGTGGAAAAATTGTCTTCCATGAAACTAGTCCTTGGTGCCAAAAATGTTGGAGACCGTTGGAATGGTACTGGAGTCCTATGTTACTCGTCGACTATAAGCATCCTGGGTCTGCCTCCTGCATGTAATTCAGCACTTATAGGGGTGGTTGGCTGGAGATGGGTCCTACTAGCATCTGCATTTAGTGCCCAGGACACTGAGCTCAGCTTGGTGGAGGGACCAGCAGAGGGAAACAGTTTGTGAGTGGTAGAGTCAGGTCTCAAGTCCAGGCTTGGTCTTTGTTCATGACCCACATTCTGTGTATATGCCCATGGCCACCAGCAAGAAAAATGTGACTGGGGAGTGGGAAGGACCTGTGCCCTTCTCCCTCCCCCTTCCCCCGTGAGAAGAAAGATATATTCTAATCCCTTGTAGCCTTTTGTCCCCTCCACACCGTTCTATCCATACCCAACTATTACCTCAAACCTTATTGACATTGTCTGGTCTACCTTCATGTTGGAAATTCTTAGGCTAGCTTGCCAGAGTTCTGTCTTAGTCACTAGACTTTCACCATCCACCTCAACAGAGTTCTTCTGAAACTAGCATCTAAAAGAACATCCAGCTCTCAAGCAGTGTTGAACATTTTGGAGAAATAAAGCATTGTGTAGCTTTTTTCCCTTTTAAAAAATATTGTGGTAAAATATATATAAACATAAAATTTATCATTTTAACAATTTTAATACTTCAGGGGTATTAAGTACATTCATGATATTGCACAACTATCACCACTATCAGAACTTTTTCATCATCCCCCAAACTATACCTAATAAATAATAATTCCCCATTTGCCCCTATTTCAAACCCCTGGTAACCTCTACTTTCTGTCTCATGAATCTTAGAAATTCTGCTTTCTGTCTCATAAATTTTCCTATTCTAGGCACCTCATACAAGTGGAGTCATAGACTATCTGTCCTTTTGTGTCTGAATTATTTCACTTAGCATAATGTTTTCAAGGTTCATCCATGTTGTAACATGTGTCAGAAATTTATTCCTTTTTATGTAGCTACCACACTTTTTTATCCACTCATCCGTTGATCAACAGTTGGGTCCTTTCCACCTTTTGGCTATTGTGAATAGTGCTATTGTGTTTAGTCCCTACTTACATTTCTTTGGGGTATATACTTAGGAATGGAATTGCAGTCTCATATGGTAATTCTGTGTTTAACTTTTTAAGGAGCTGCGCAATTGTTTTCCACAGTGGCTGCACCCTTTTCTATTCCCACCAGCAACACATGAGAGTCTCAGTTTCTCCACATCCTCACCAACATTTCAAGTGTGTTTTTAAAAGAGTATTTAAGCAGGAAGAAACATGGTCTGCTCTCAAGCATCAGGAAAGGATGCTGAGATGGGCTTTATGACCTCTTTTGGTTGCCTGTTATAAGTAGTGGCAGCCCCAGGTAACGTCTGAATGATGCCCTGGCACATGGCTGGATGTTCCTCATCTATCCTGGCATAAGAGAAGGTGGTCCTCAAACATTTGGATTTATATTTGGACTCAGTTCTGCCTTCTCTTCGGCAAGAGAAGGCTTTTTGATTCTCTCAGGCTTTTATGATTCCTGTCCAAAACCAAACCCTCACCAAAGATCCCATGCCAGAGAGACTGTGGAAAGATGCTGTTATTTGTTTGAGCACTCCTGGACTTAACTTTGCATTACGTACTTTCCACCTGGTGTCTGACAGCATGCTTCCCTTTGATTTAGGAACACTCTGATGTCCTTGCATCTGTTTACATGAGCTTTCTTGTAACTTTTATAGTCTCTCTGCCTTGAAAAGCTTTCAGAGACACTGGAACCAAGTGAAATCCGCTCTGCTCCACGTCCTTATGCTCCCTGTGTTTTCACATTTTCTACTTTCACTGTCTGGAAATGTAAGACTGAATGTGCCTGTTCGTACTTAGATTTGCCTTTTGTTTTGTGGGGAAAAGTTAAGCTGTGATTTGTTTTTGCTTTTAATTGTATCATCTGTCTCAGACATATGCAAAGCACCCACACCTGCTTTTTTGGACCTAATAGGATTCTTTCCTAAAATGCAGGAAACAGCTGTTGAGGTGCTGGCTCTTAGATTTTTATGAAAGTGGTTTGACAGCCCTGTCTCTGCAGGGAGAATGACATTCTCTCCCAGCACACCTCCAGACAGCATCTTCAGCAGGGCTGCTAATCACTTCCAGGTCTTATACCTGGATTAGGGTAACAGCTCAGAACCCATTATCTGTGAGTCCAGCATGGACAAAGCTGTCCTCAATCTATCCACTTGCTAACCCACTTGGAAGTGCCTCTGAGCTTTCCCTCTTTGAATCAAAGTCTGGCTTTTGAGGATCTGTCAGATCACGGATCTTCCACATTAGAAAATTAATATGCGTTAAGCCTCAAGAAGAGATTTCTAAAGCTTAAACTACATTTTAATAAATATAGTTGACTTCAGGAAAGAGATGTTACAGCCAAGACAAAGAGTAACTTCCAGACTTTCTTAACCAGCAGCTGGGGCTGCCCACGCTTTGCTGCTCTGTGGTCAATACTCTTTTCTGGAGGTCTTCTGCTTTCTCTCAAGAGCTAAAGCTTCAGAAATGGGAAATCTGCCTTCCAGGACAGGCCCCCTCTTCCCTCCAGGAGAAACTGAGCATGCTTCTCTCATTAAGCTGAACTCCAGTCTGATCCTGCTCTTCCTTTACACATTTCATTCTTGCTAATAAACCCCTGAGGGTTGAGCTTTGAAGACCAGCTGCTTTTCTCCTGCTAGGGGTGGGCTGCCTTTGCTAGCTATCATCTGGCTATTTAAGCCAAGCTTCAACAGCTCTTAGAGCTTTCTGCATCTCCTAATTCTACTGGATCCTTTTCCTAAGCCAGACATTATTCCTTGAATTATAATCATACAGATGTCAGAGTGGGAGAAGTACACTGCTTCTGTCTAAATTGAGTTGATGTTCATGTTCCTAAGAAAATATACATAGCCCCTAATCCTCCAGGTTCTTTTGTCACACTGACATTTATTCTGCTTTGGGGGCAAAATTTGTCTCCTTGATCAGTATTTATTCCTCCCTTAATCTAGTAATTCCGTAATCTGATTAAGTAAAACACTGCTTTTCTTGTGACTGATATTCATTGCAGCTGCCCTGTGCAATGCCTTGCAGAGATTTGAAGTTGTGATCCCTGCCCCCAGAATGTGCATTCATGTTAAGTCCCTTCAGTCATGTCCAACTCTTTGCAATACGATGGACTGTAGCCCACCAGGCTCCTCTGTCCATAGCACTTTCCAGGCAAGAATACTGGAATGGGTCGCCATGCCTTTCTCCGGAGGATCTTCCCAGGCGCTGAATCCTCATCTCTTATGTCTGCTGCATTGGCTTGGACAGAGGTTCTTTACTGCCAGCGCCACCTGGGAAGCCCCATTTACAGTCTGTTTGAGACTTCTTTGAAGATTTTTGAGACTCAGCACTATGGGAGTGCAAAGGATGGAGAAATTATTTATAACAGGATAAACTGAGGAGGAACATGGGGAGATGGATTTAAACTGAGTTTTTAGGGCAGGGGTTGGCAACCTTTGGGGCTGAAAGTGTCATATAGTAAATATTTTAGGCTCTGCAAGACTTTTGATCTCAGCTAGAACTACTTTGCCATCATAGTGAGAAAGCAGCCGTGGACAAAATGTTAATGAGTGGCTGTGACTATGTTCCAAGAAAACTTGATTTACAAAAAAGACAGTAACCAAATTTGGTCTCCCTGCTGTAGTTTGCCAACCCCTGTTTTATAGGATAGATTGGGCTTTATCGTGGGCTTCTCTGGTGGCTCAGACAGTAAAGAATCTGTCTGCAATGCAAGAGACTTGGGTTCAATCCCTCAGTTGAGAAGATCCCTGGAGGTAGGCATGGCAACCCACTCCAGTATTCTTGCCTGGAGAATTCCCATGGACAGAGGAGCCTGGCGGGCTGAAGTCCATGAGGTTGCAAAGAACGACTGAGCACAGCACAGGGTTTTATCAAAAGAAATAGGGGAAAGAACGTTTCAGTCCAAAGCATGAGCTCAGGTTCAGAGAAGGTAATATGATACATGTCTGGACATAGTATAAGTAAGTAAGGATGGCCTTGAATTTGAGGCTGTAATTGTAGGATAAGGCCAGACCATGGAAAACCTTTCATCCCAGACTCCATCCACTGGATGAATCTTTGGGCAGATCTCAGCCACTGAAGATGTGGGGCTGGAGGACTGGAGGAGGGTTGTGACAGAATCATACCTCACTTTAAAGGCATTTTTTGGCAGTAGTAGGGAAGGAGGATAACAGAAAGCAAGCATTTCAGAAAGGCCAAGTCTATACCAAGAGTCTGAGGACAGGATATGACTAGTAAACAAAGTATTGGTGTATATTAGTGGGCTCCACAACTCCAAACAATAAACTGAAGCTTAGAAAGCCAGTCTGTGTATGTGTGTCTTTAATCAGTGACTGTGTCTCATTATATAAAGACATAATATCCACCAAACCATTGCTAGATCCTGGAATAATAAAGTGCATTTGGCATTTGAAATGATCTGGAACAAACGAGAGTAGAAGAAACAGATGAGTAATTTCAAGAAGTGAAAATTTAAGAGATCAATCCTACTTATAAATAAAAGAGAGTTGGGGACAATATACTAAAAGGAATCTAAGTTGCATTGAAGAGAAGCTAAGTCTCTTTTCTTGTCTCTAAAACAGCACTCTTGAAACATAGCCCAGTCTTTCCTTCCTTGGTGGTGAGTTCAAGCAATGCCAAAGCCTAATGTTTACCTAGTTCTTTTTTTTTTTTTTTTTTACACTGCAGAACTTGGTTTATTTTTTTTTTTTTACGAGTCTTTTTTTTTTTTTTTAATTATTGTTTTAGCCATACATTGTTATGATATCACCATGGGTTTACATATGCTTCCCCTCCGGGTCCCCCCTCCCTCCTCCCTCCCCTAATGTTTACCTAGTTCTTTATCCATGCCAATCACCTAATCCTCACAGCAGCTTCTCATTGGGCTGCAAAGATCCTGTCCCCATCCTTCATTAATGCTTTCCTTAAATGGAATTCCTCTATTTTCAAATATTCTTCACAAATCATATATCCAGTGCGTGTCTGCATGCTAAGCCACTTCAATCATGTCTGACTCTGCGATTCTTTGGACTGTAACCCGCCAGACTCCTCTGTCCATAGGATTCTCCAGGCAAGAATACTGGAGTGAGTTGCTATGCCTTCCTCTAAGGGATCTTCCCAATCCAGGGATCCAGCCCGCAACTCTTATGTCTCCTGCATTGGCAGATGGGTCCTTTACCATTAGCACCACCTAGGAAACCCCATATATCCCATAAATTTCCAAAATTGCTGCAAGAAGACCAATATTAACCCTAAAGATAAATTTTTATTAGTTCAGTGGAAATTTGTTTATCAAAAAAAAAAACTAATTTAAGATTTTTTTCTAAATGAATGCTCCACATTGTGGTTAGCCTTTCCTTTACTTACAAATGTGAGAATGGCTTAGACTAACTTGGAATTTTTAGAAACATTCATAGTTACCAGTTCCACTGGCATAAGTACACAAAATACAAAGTCTCAAACATTTCAATATGAACAGAATTGTACAAGCTGTACAATGCAAATTTCTGGCTCTATAGCCTTCGGTCAGTCGCATGATCTCCCCATATGTCATTTTCTTTATCTTTAAAATGAGTGGACAATAATGTCTATCTTATAGGGTCTTGTGGAAGATTAAGTAAGATACTACCAAAAAAGCATTCATCACAGTGGCTGACACAACATATGTATTCAACAAGTATCAGATGTTGTTATTACTATTTTTTTTAATTTTCTTTACTTTATTGTGTTGGTTTTGCCATACATTAACATGAATCCGCCATGGGTATACATATGTTCCCCCTCCTATTGTTACTATTATACAAACTAGTCCAGAATTACATGGTTATAGGTCCACATATTTGTGCTTTGAAAGTTTGTCTGAATAATAAATAACCCTTCCACAAGCAAAGACTTTTTCTAACCATACCAAGCCCATAGTGAAATAAAAGTTTTCAGCACATGCTTTTATAACTGACAGTAAATTAGATCTTAAGGGCTGTTTGGATTGTATCCAGGCTGTGTGATGTCTCCTCTTAGAGCTCATTGACTTGAGGCATTACCACGATGTTCACAGATGCAGTCAGAAGTTGATCAACACTTTTATTGAAGGTCTGAGCAGGGATCAGGGATTGGGCTTTTAGATGTTCTGCTTTTAATATCAATACTAACTTTCTATTTTGTGATGTTTTTAAAATGTTCAACCATGTCCCAGAGACCCACGGAAATTTCTGCTGTGAGCAATTCTATATCTCTCATAGAAACATAAACCTCAGTGCTCGTCAGCATAGGGACTCTCAGAGCCTTTACAACACAGACTCCTCTTGGAAGGGTGAAAAATGAAAGTTAAAGTAGCTCAGTTGTGTCCGACTTTTTGCAATCCCATGGATTATACAGTCCATGGAGTTCTCCAGGCCAGAATACTGGAGTGGGTAGCCTTTCCCGTCTCCAGGGGATCTTCCCAATCCAGGGATCTAACCCGGGTCTCCCACATTGCAAGTGGATTCTTTACCAACTGAGCTATCAGGGAATCCCAAAAGACTTGTTTCATCCCAAGACCTTCATGGATCTGCTTAATTGACTAAAATGTGGCTCAATGGTAAAATGTCTGCCTGCCAACACAGGAGACACAGGAGCCATGGGTTTGATCCCTGGGTCAGGAAGAGCCCCTTGAGGAGGAAATGGCAACCCACTCCAGTATTCTTGCCTGGAAAATCCCACACACAGAGGAGCCTGGAGGGCTACAATCCATGGGATCACAAAAGAATCAGACACGACTCGGCAATTGAGGACACAGATAAGATAAATTTAACTTTTCAACACAGACCTTTATTCCCTCTTCTCAAAACAAAAATGGAAAAGAAATACATGTTTAAGGACAGAAAGCCTGACTTCTGACCAGAGCCATTAGCAGGCCTAGCACTTATTCATTTGTTAAATAAACATTTTATTGAAGTACTAAATATAAATATATAGGAAAAGCCCTCAGTTCAAATTTGTACAGTTCTGATGAATTTTCAACAAGTGAACCCACTCGTGTAACTAGTACCCAGATTAGGAGTCAGGACTTTATTGGCATTCCAGGAGCCCCTTCTGGCCCCACACCTCTTCAGTCACTAATCCCCCCACCCCCGAAAGGAACTGCTACCTTTACTATTAACACCCTAAATTAGTTTTGTCTTTTTTAAAAGCCTTATACATTGATAAATATGGAAAATACAGCATATACTCTTTTATATATGGCTTGGGGGCAGACGGGTCTAAACATTGTTACAACTTAACTTGGAGAATAGTATAAGATGAGATTATAGGTTTTTCCTCGTATTTAGCCAATTTTCCAACCCAACATTTTGGATAATTTATTTATTTAACATTGGAATGCTTAGAATGTGCTACATCCTCATATTTATCCTAGGTCTATTTCATGAGTGCTTGTTCTGTTCCATTTATCTGTCAAATAAATTCTGTACCACATTTTGACTATTGCAGCTTTAAAATGTGATTTAACATTTGGCATGGCAAGTCTCTCTTCTTTCGCTTCTTTTTAACAATATTTGAGATATCTGGGTGAACTTCCCTGGCAGTCCAGTGGTTAAGACATCAGCTTCCAATTTAGGGGGTGTGAGTTTCATCCCTGGTGGAGGAGCTAAGATCCCACATGCTTCAAGGCCAAAAAAACCAAAACACAGAATGGAAGCAATATTGTAACAAATTTAATAAAGACTTTAAAAAGGATACACATCAAAACAAAAAAAAAACTTTTTAGAAAAGAGATAATCTAGGATGTCTGTATTCCAGGTGAATTTTGGGATCCTTTTTATCACATTCAAAAAATGCTATTGATATTTTCTTGGGTTTGTGTTAAATCCACTCAGCAAACATCTACTGAGCACTTACTGTGTGCCAGGCTCTGTTCTAGGTACTGGGAATACTGCAGAGAAGAAGGACGCACCCCCACCCTTATGATACTTACTTTCTAGGGAAGGAGCTTGGAGACAAAAGAGCAAAAATATCCTTTCAGATGGAAATATGTGCTATAAAAAAAAAAAAAAACAGGGAAAGTAGAGACAGAGTGGCTGGCTGGAGGAGCAAGGTGCTACTTGAGTTCAGTGGTCAGAAAAGATCTCTCAAGGAGGTGGTACTTGGATTGGAACCTGCCTTCTGCCTAGAGGGTATTCGATGGATACTTCACTGTGGGAGTAATAGACATAATTAATGGATCCAACCTCAGAATATAGCATTTATTTCCATTTGTTCAAGTAGTTTATATCTGCCAATAAAATTTTAATATTTCCCATATAGATTTCTGCATTTCTTGTGAAGATTGCTCTTAGTATTTCAGTGCATTTTGCTGCAGAATGATGATGATGGAGAATGAAATCTGTTCCTATTTTATCTTCAAATTGTTATTATCAGCATATAGAAAAGTTATGGATTTTTTACATTTACCACTGTCTGACCACTTTATGAAGGTGAAAGTCGCTCAGTCGTGTCTGACTCTTTGCATCCCCGTGGACTGGAGCCTGCCAGGCTCCCCGTCCATGAAATTCTCCAGGAAAGAATTCTGGAGTGGTTAGCCACTGTCTTCTCCAGGGGATCTTCCCGACCCAGAGATGGAACCCGGGTCTGCTGCATTGCAGGCAGATTTTTCACTGTCTGAGCCACCAGGGAAGCCCCACCACTTTGTGAACTTTTATTAATTCTGAGTGTTTTGAGTTGGTTCTTGTGATTTTCTAATGATATATCAGATAGAAATAATTATGATGTTGTCTTCTTCTTTCCAATTCTTTTTCGTGAGCTATTCAGTATTACCACAAGTTTGCCAAAATTTCAAAAACCACTGTTCATGAGTGACAGCAGACATCTTTCACCTATCTCTGACTTTAATGTGAATAACCTCTAATTTTCACTATTGTGAAAGATAAATGTGTGCTCGATACATATTTTAAATTCGTGTATGATTACATGCCTATTATCAGATTGAGAAAGTCTGTTTCTAATTTTGTAAATGTTTTTACCAGGATGAGTTTTAAATGTCATTTTTGGCAGCTATTTAAATTATTTTTTCCTAAAAATTCCCTATATTAAATCATTCTTGCATTCCTGGCATACAACCTTCTTCATCTTGCTCTGGGATCCTTTTTTTCTTCTTTTGAATTCAGTTTGCTGGTACCTTACTTAGGACTTTTAAAATCTATAAGTCATCAGCAAGACTGATGCTTTCATTTTGTGTTACTTCTCTGAAGCTTTGGTTAGGTTAGTTTTCCAATTTTTATATTCTCTGGAAAGGTTTATATCATTACCTAGTCCTTTAGATTTTGATGGAAACACACCAATAAAAAACATCTGGCTCTGGAATCTTTAAAAGAAATTATTTTTGGTAACTCTTAAAAATTCTTTTATGGTTACTAGTCTATCGTGATTTTTTGTTCATCTTAAGTTGATTTGGTAACTTTTTAATGTAGCTTTGTCATGGAGAGCTTCAAATATGACAGTATAGAGTTATATATAGAATTCACTGATTTTTTAAATGTGATAGTATATAATTATATATAGAATTCACTGATTATTTAAATGTCCTCTGATGTATTGGGGCTTTCCTGGTGGCTCAGATGATAAAGAATTTGCCTGCAATGTAGGAGACCCGAGTTCAATCCCTGGGTTGGGAAGATCCCCTGGAGGAGAAAATGGCAACCCACTTCAGTATTCTTGCCTAGAGGAGTTTGAAGGACAGAGGAGCCTGGCAGGCTACAGTCCATGGGGTCACAAAGAGTTGGACATGACTGAGTGACTTACACTTTCACTTTCACACTTTTCTGATGTATTATCTGTTTTTAGTTGTAATATTGCCTGAGAGGCTTTTGGCTTTTTTCTTTATCAAAGTTGCTTATTAAAAATGTACAAACTTTCAGTTACAAAGTAAATCATGGAGAAGTAATGTACAGCATGGTGACTGTCATGCCTGGTACATCTAAAAAGTGGCTTTCCTGGGTTTCATGAGTTCCTCACCCTTCACCTGTTGAACATATTAAAGGAAAATTCTATCCGCACACAGATGAGCAGTAACCAGGACAGTAGTCACCCACCCTGCCCCTTGTGTGTTCAGTCACTCATTCGTGTCCTACCCTTGCCACCTTATGGACTGTAACTGCCAGGCTCCTTTGTCCATGGGATTCTCCAGGCAAGAATACCAGAGTAAGCGCCGTTTCCTCCAGGGGAGCTTCCCCACCCAGGGATACCCCCATTTCTTACATTTCCTGCATTTTTTACCACCAGCGCCACCTGGGAAGCCCCCAACCCGCCTATTAACAGGCACCAAAGCTGGACTCATTCCTCATTCCAACATTTAGCTGAGAAAAGTTACATAGTCAGTTCTGAGCATAGTGCTACATAGTGGCTAGTAAGCCCTAGGGAAGAAAAATTATGCTACCAACTTCTTATTTCTAGGTGTTCATTTTTTGTAACTGCTTGTTCTTTAGGACTCTAGTCTACTTAATGTTGTTATGGTCTTCTGTTTCAAATAAGAATTTCATTTTCTATGAAAAATTATGCTGATCTGCTTTAATTTTTCAAAGTTGTGGGGTCTTGGCTGTTTGGGCCAGGAGACCATAACCAATGTACCATTTCTTCCATCTGACAGCACTTTCTATTTTTAGGAAAAGCCCATCAGAGGAAAATGAAATCATAAACTAACCTTAAAAACTAACATCTCAGAAACTGATCTGTGTCAAGGATCCATTAGTCAAAAATCTTGGAGTGTTTTCTATGCAAGTTATACTTATTCGTTTCACTCATTTAATTACTTATTTCCTTCATTTATTCACTCATTTGACAGCTGTTTATTGAGAGTCTGTTATAAGCCAAGTCTGTTTTAGGCTACAGTTATGACTTCAGTTATAGCTTCTTGTAAATGTTTGTTTTGTTCACATGTGCTTGTATTCTATATGATAATTTCTTCTACCTTCCCTTTTAATAATAAAAGTTCCTTGAGTGGAAATCTGGATTTTCCCTTTTCTTCATAATGCTCTCCAGTTCCCAATTGGATACTCCACATGGAATAAAGTGCTTAGCACATGACTTTGATTTACTGACTGGTGGAAAGCCTTTATAATCCAGTCTTCTGTCTTAAGCTCTATCCAGAATTCCTCCCTTAACTTTGCTATCATTCCCAAAGGTTGCAAAGAACATTTTCCTTTCTGTCTTTAAGGGTTTGTGTAGAATTACCGGGACCCAGACTTCACCCTAAAGATGAGTGTATTTACATACTCAAATGAAGTGATCCTGAGGTAATATTCTGAATTGTGTCCTAACTTTTAAAGAGGCTCCATATTGCATTTGACTCATAAACTGAAAAGTAAAATGTTAATGTGTAAAAGTGTTATTCCAGATAATAAAACTTGTTCCCAGCCTTTCATAATCACTTCCAGCCCAGTCGACAAGCTTATTAGCAGAAATAATGGAGAGGAAAGGGAAATTAAAACTTTTATAATTAAAAAGAGTAAGGCTCTTCTATTAAATTACCTGTTTAATACCCATCATTGTTGGGATTTTATTTTCCTTTTTCAAGAGCTGCCTATAATTTTTAAAAACCTACTTTTGAGGGCAAAATGTTAACATCTTGGAATAATCACTCCCTGTCCAGTTTCGATTTATTTATTTATTTTTAGTCATTCTCTTTGACATTTCCATTCCCAGTTGTGATGTTCCAGAACCCCACACATCTGGCTCTTCTCAGGAGCAAGACCATTTTCCTGCCTCCCATCCATCTCTGCCCATGAGATAACTCATACAAAAGTTTTTTGTCCACCATTGGGTGCCAGGCAAGTACCAAGGATCCTCTGCTCTGAAGCTCTCCCCATTAGGAGCTGCAGAGATCTCCAGTTTATTTCTCCCTCAATGAGATTCTGATAGATGGGAGGTCTAAAATGTGACCCCAAATAGCCAGTCTACCTGCTGGAAATTTCTATAAAATGTTTTTAACTCCCAAAACATGTATTAGCCTCTTGGTATCCTCAAGTGGGGGCTTCCCTGGTGCCTCAGATAGTAAAGAATCTGCCTCCAATGCAGGAGATCTGAGTTCGATCCCTGGGTTGGGAAGATCCCCTGGAGGAGGGCATGGCAACCCGCTCCAGTGTTCTTGCCTGGAGAATCCCATGGATAGAGAAGCCTGGCAGGCTTCAGTCCATGGGGATGCAAAGAGTCGGACATGACTGAGCAACTGAGCAACTAAACACACAGCACATCCTCATGTTTATATGTGTAGTCAGGCCAAGGATGGATCTCAGAGCCTGTGTGTTCTTCCCTCTCTGGAAACCACCACCTGGTTCCTCAAGAGCCTTGGTACCTCTGGGCTTCTGGAAGTAGCCTCAAGGAAGGGGCAGTGGAGAGGCTCAGTGAGTCTTTGAATTCTGGGCAGCTCTGTGATCTTGGGCATATAGTTTGAATTCTGTGAATCTCCTTCTCTGACATATAGTGTAGGGATGATAGAAATGAAATCGTGTCATATGAAGCTGCCTCCAGATACAAAGTAAACTTCATTTTCTTGTTTCTGCTCTCAGAATTATCAGAAAGTAGTGAGGCGAGAAGGGGAGAGCCAAGCGCATCCAGGCTTCCCAATGAGACAGGAAAGTGGCCTGACTGAGCCTGGGCCATCCTCCAAGCCCTGCCTTGGATAAGCTCTGTTACCTGGGGTGAGTGTCTGGACTCACCTGTTTTCTGATCCGTAAAGCAGAGCTGATACTGTCACCCTCGTTGAGGTCATCAGTGTCTGTAAAAGGACTAGCACCTCACCTGCAGCAGGGAATGGATTTTTTTCAGGTGTTATTTCCCCCCAGGTTGGGTTCAGAGTCCAGGATCCTATCTGGATCCCTCTCTTTGGACCATGCTCCCCCACTTTCCTGAACACAGTCAGAGGCACAGAATGACTTCCTCATGAGGCAGTCTGTTACCCTGAACAGCTCTGATTGCTCAAAAGTCCTTTCTGTTTAACCCAAATCTTCCTACCCATAATCCATAAAATGGAATAAATGTCCCAAGCCATTCTCCAACTAAGTTTTTTTTCTTTTTAATCCCAATGAATCAGGTTCAATTAAGCATTGAGGTCAATCTTAAAAGGAAAAAATAAAAAGTCAGCCAGAGGGCTGTTTGCAGCAGGACCATCCTTGCCCTTCATCTTGGCCCTGGTGGTGTATATGTTTTTGTGATGGATGGACAGTTACTTCTGAGTGTTCTCTGAGTCTCCCATTTTTAAGACTGCCGGGTAGAACTGTCTTCTTCGGCACTGCTGGCTCTCTCTCTGGTATCACTGGGCATCAGATCAGAATCCTCACAGAAAAGCTGAGGTCCCAGAGGAGCTCTAACTGTCTCTCCAGACTTCACCCTAAAGATGAGTGTATTTACATACTCATATATGGTGCTAGAGTATATATTTCTAGATTTTCACAAAGTTGCTTAGTAGGATGGGTGGGATAATGCTAGAGCCTATATTTCTAGATTTACACACAATTGCTTAGTAGGGTGGCTGGAAGCCAGGGGTTAGCACACGTGTCAGAGGGGGACATGGGGACTTGACTGCCACCATCAGCCAGCTTCAAGTAAAATTGTGAGGACGTTGTGAGGACACAGAGTCTTGTTGATACTCCCTGTGGAAGGAGAATAATTCCCCCTCCAAAGAAGTTCACACCCAATTTCCTGGAACCTGTAAATGTGTTAAGTTATAAGGCAAAGGGAATTATGGTTGCAGATGGAATTTAAGTTTCTAGTCAAGACTTTGTGATGGGGAGATTATCCAGGTGGGTCTGATGTAATCACAAGTGTTCTTAAGTGGAAGAGGAAGGTAGAAAAGTTGGAGTCAGAGAGAGATTTGAAGATGCTTCACTACTGGTTTTGATGAGGAGATAGGGCCACGAGCCAAGAGGGACAAGGAATATGGCTCTAGGAAACAGGAAAGGAAACTGTAATCTCCTTGAATTTCTATAAAGGAACATCTACTGAAGCTTTGATTTTGGTTCAGTGAAACCCATTTCAGACTTCTGACCTCCAGAACTGCAAGAGGATAAGTGTGTGATGTGTTAAGCCACTAAGCTTATAATAATTTGTTACAGCAGCAGTGGGGAATGAATACACCCTCCTTTCATTATCCTGCTCCCGCTGTGGGTGTCTCCTTCTTTACTGTCACCTGCCTGGAGACCGTGACTGCTAAGGTATTAACTCATCATTAAGAGGCAACTTGCTTGGAAAGGAAAGAGCACAGACTTTAGATCAAGGCAGGGCTGCATTGAGATCCAGGGCCATCACTTCCTGGCTACACAGTCATACTCAAATTGCTTCATACCTTTGATTATCCTCATCTAGGAAATGGGTATCACAAAAGGATTAAACTGCAGAAAGTTCTCCTAGTGGAATACCTGGCACCTATTGGACTCTCATCATATAGCCTCTTTTACTAATGACTGTGGGGAGTATTTCTCTTTATTTAGAGTGTAGGAACTCTTGTTCTCTTCCCTGCCCAGCACTGGGGAGTCTGGCTCCAGGGATTCCTAGTGACACCATCATAGGTAGTTGGACTTTGGGGAGCTAGACACTCTTTTCTCCAGGGTCAGTTAATACATGAAGACTTGGCAAAGCATGTCCAAAGGGAAGTCAAAATTGCCCAACCATAAAGATTCCCAAAGAACACACCAGCCAGGTGAAAGCCTCAAGTAACCAAAAAGGGTGGTGTGATTAGGCGTTAATGTTTAACCTCTCCACCAGTGGCAGCCAAATTCCATCTGGGATGTTCACCAAAATTAACAAATAATCACACGGACGTGTTCTCTATTTGAATGACCAGAGCCTCTATGGGGTCAATTTCTCATATAATTAATTTAAGAGAAAAAAAAATACCAGGACATGGATACATACAAACGATTGTTCCAGAACATCCAGGCACAAACATAAAAGTCACATGGGGGTAGATGCACATGGAAGAGGACATTGGAGCCTAATTTTGAATTTTCCATTATTCTAAACTGAATCCCTGTTATGAGTTTCGAGAATTAAAGAGATTATGAGGTCATCTTACTGGAATTTTGCTCCCAGGCCATCCCTCAAAACAGTTCAGGACATTTTCTCCCTCTTTTTACTTTGCTGAATGCCAAGGGGATTTCGCTAGACAAAAGCTGTACTTTATGGCAGGACACATATTCTTCCACTGGAGATTATGTTGTTGATGTTGTTCACTGGGTTGTAAGATTTAGTTCTGCAGTAGGCAGGGAACTATCAATGAGCCAGAGGTCAGGAACCAGCCATGGTGAACTCAGCTCGGCTACCAGAGCCAGTTTCCCCAGCTAGTCATCCCTCAACCTCTTGGTCTCCTCTTTTGTGCTTAAGCGGTTGGCCAGGGACATCCCTGAGTTTCTGTGTAGCTCTGATGCCTGAGGGTATCTTAAAGAAGCAGCAGGAGAAAGTGGGGAGGGGGAAGTGACACTGGATCTATTCCTGGCAGTAAGGAATCCTGCTCCGCACCCTGGTATCTGGTGGGATTCATGCTGCAGTGAAGGCAATTTGGGAAATGCTGACCTGGGTGATATTTTATATTTAATATTTAAAACTATCTTTGTGATCAGTGCAAGTTCTATGCATGAAGCAGGACATCCAAAGCTGGTGCTCTGGGATAGCCCAGAGGGATAGGGTGGGGAGAGAGGTGGAAGAGGGTTCAAGATGTGGGGACACATGTATATCTGTGGCCAATTTGTGTTGATATATGGCAAAAAACCATCACAATATTGTAAAGTAATTATCCTCCAATAAAATAATTTATTTTTTTAAATTAGTTCAGTTCAGTTCAGTCGCTCAGTCATGTCTGACTCTTTGCGACCCCATGAACTGCAGTACACCAGGCCTCCCTGTCCATCACCAACTCCCTGAGTCCACCCAAACCCATGTTCATCGAGGCAGTGATGCCATCCAGCCATCTCATCTTCTGTCGTCCCCTTCTCCTCCTGCCCTTAATCTTTCCCAGCATCAGGGTCTTTTCCAATGAGGCAGCTCTTTGCATCAGGTGGCCAAAGGATTGGAGTTTCAGCTTCATATCAGTCTTTCCAATGAACACCCAGGACTGATCTCCTTTAGGATGGACTGGTTGGATCTCCTTGCAGTCCAAGGGACTCTCAAGAGTCTTCTACAGCACCACAGTTCAAAAGCATCAGTTCTTTGGCTTTCGTTACAAGTCCAATTCTCACATCCATACATGACTACTGGAAAAACCATAGCCTTGACTAGATGGACCTTTGTTGGCAAAGTAATGTCTCTGCTTTTTAATATGCTGTCTAGGTTGGTCATAACTTTCCTTCCAAGGAGTAAGCCTCTTTTAATTTCATGGCTGCAATCACCATCTGTAGTCATTTTGGAGCCCAGAAAAATAAAGTCCGTCACTGTTTCCACTGTTTCCCCATCTATCTGCCATGAAGTGATGGGACCAGATGCCATGATCTTAGTTTTCTGAATGTTGAGCTTTAAGCCAGCTTTTTCACTCTCCTCTTTCACTTTCATCAAGAGGCTCTTTAGTTCTTCTTCACTTTCTGCCATAAGGGTGGTATCATCTGCATATCTGAGGTTACTGATATTTCTCCTGGCAATCTTGATTCCAGCTTGTGCTTCCTCTAGCCCAGTGTTTCTCATGATGTACTCTGCATATAAGTTAAATAAGCAGGGTGACAATATATAGCCTTGACGTACTCCTTTTCCTATTTGGAACCAGTCCATTGTTCCATGTCCAGTTCTAATTGTTGCTTCCTGACCTGCATACAGGTTTCTCAAGAGGCAGGTCAGGTGGTCTGGTATGCCCATATCCTTCAGAATTTTCCACAGTTTATTGTGATCCACACAGTCAAAGGCTTTGGCATAGTCAATAAAGCAGAAATAGTTATTTTCCTGGTACTCTCTTGTTTTTTCGACGATCCAGCGGATGTTGGCAATTTGATCTCTGGTTCCTCTGCCTTTTCTAAAACCAGCTTGAACATCTGGATGTTCACAGTTCACGTATTGCCGAAGCCTGGCTTGGATTTTAAATTAACATAACTATAAAAAATAAAACTATCTTTGGAAATTTTGTAACTGATATGACAATCTAAATTAATATAAAAATCAATATGCAGAATCAAATATTGTATTTAGCTGTTAAGTCATGTCCAGCTCTTTTGTGATCCCATGGACTGTAGCCTGCCAGGCTCCTCTGTCCACAGGATTTCCCAGGCAAGAATACTGGAGTGGGTTGCCATTTCCTTCTCCAGGGGATCTTCCTGACCCAGGGATCGAACCCAAGTCTCCTGCATTGGCAGACTTATTCTATACCATTGAGCCACCAGAGAAGCCACAGATTCACGTATTAAAGATGTATTCCACTTTAGTCCTCTAAATAAACTGTACTATAAAATTTTTTTTAAAAAAAGACTATCATTGAAGTCATTGAATCAACTTCATTTGCAAGTCCCTATCCTGGAATTATAATTCCGTAAAACTTCCAACTGGGCAAAGAATAAACACATCAGGAAGAGAACAGTATCCTAAACCTTTATGAAAGTGAATTCAAAATTGCTGTTGAAGAGACACAAAAATATCTCAGATTTCTTGTTACAGTTCTATATGTTTAAGTTTGTTTGAAGACTGAATCAACCCTGATGTTAACTCACTATTAATTTCAGGATGTGGGAATGGTGGAGGGAAGTTCAACCTATGAAAGAGGGAAATCAGGAAAACCCATAGTGGATAGATATTTCACTGCTACTAAAATATGTGGAAAGCTAGAAATATCTCTTAGCAGGAAGTGTTTGTGGGGTGGTCCAGGTGTGCTCTCTGGTAGGGCAGCAGGGCAAGGAAATCCAGTCCCCATGATCTGACCCCTCTGTGTCCATTGGCAACAAAAACTCCTGGATTGTAAAAGGAGGTGAAGGAACAAAGCTGGGGTTGGTGGGAGGACTCTGAGGAGAGGAGAATCAGAATATCCTTCAGATGAAGCCTGACCCTTAGTGAAGAGTCTGAGAAAGACTCTTGAAAAGCCATCAACTGGTTAATGGATTTTCATTTATGTTCAAGTGACTTTATCCTCCTTGTACTGTCACAAGCAATTCATCTCTGAATGTTTAGATTTCTCCTCTTTCCATTTGTTTCTATATATGTATATATTTTTTTCCCTACAATGCAGATCTCCATCTGGTTAGTTTTTCATCAGTTGCCTCCAGATCACTGTTTCTGATGGCTTTTTAAAAAAAAGTCTGACATCCTTTAAGCATGACTTCAAGTCATCAGATTTTCTTTGAATGTGGTTGAACTTTTCAGTAACTATGCATTTTTCTTTAATTTGTTCAACAACTTTCTTAGCAGCTTATTTTTCCCTTCCTCTCTATGGTTTAATCAAAAATTTTATTGAGATAATTGTGGATTCACATGCAGTTGTAAGAAATAACACAAGTATTATTTCAGTTTTTAACTAAGTGAAAACGTCTGCTGCCAAACAAAGGAGCCATTAAAAACCTTTTTGAAAGTCTAATGATTGCTGCTCATATTATCATGTCCCAAGGAAAAGTGCAGATAGCCTGAACTTAGGATTTTCAGGATGTGCTGCTGTAACTGTGCCTGACTTCGTCAGGAGAAGCCTGAAGCACAAGTCTGAGGACATCCATAGCCCAGTCCTAGTGCCAGGGACCACCCCAGTAGACCCCACAGGATCACAACAAACCACACAGAACACCCATGGCATCCACATGGCACTCGGGTGCACTGGTAGCTGGGAAAGCCCATAAGTAGAGCCAGTCAAGGGAGGCAGAGACAATAAAGAGCCAGCATGTGCATGGACATGCCCAGGTATGCTTTTTCCCTAAAAGTTTCTCTAAACTTTTCCTTTTGTGCCTCTTCATTTTATATCCTCTTCACTACCCTCATATCTCCCTTCTTCCAGAATCCCGCAGAACAAGTGTATATCTTTACGTTATTACAAAGAACCGGAAATCTGCCAGTCACTGGAAGCCTCTCCACATGCTCTGTCCCAAGCTCTGTTCCCTCCCCACCCCCAACTTGTAGAGAAATAACTTCCTTGCTTTTATTTATAATGTTGTATTGCCCAAGTGGTCATTCTTGAACCTCATGGTTGAGCCTAGCCTAACCTCTCAGTTAGGTTCTTTAAGCCTCTCTTTGTCTACAGATTCTTTTCTCTGTTTTGAATTAATTAATTTATTTATTTGGCTGCACCCAGTGTTAGCTGCAGCATGTGGAATCTAGTACCCTGACCAAGGATCGAAGCCATGCCCCTTGCACTGGGAGTGCAGTCTTAGCTGCTGGACCACCAGGGAAGTCCCTATTCTTTTCTGTATGAGCTACCTAATAAGGACCCAGGGTCACTGCCTGTCATGGATCCCATGGTAGTGAGTTTTGCTGACTGCAGAGTCATAGTACAGTTTAGTGTGTTCTTCTGTCCTCTATTTTCTGCCAACTGACAGTTGAATTGAAGGTTAGATCAGAGTCAGGTACAGTTGCCCGAGTGAGACATCAGTCTGTGTATTGATATCTCTGTGGTTGATCAAAGTCAGTAAAGAGGTTAGAAGTCTGCAGCTTCTCCCTCCAGAGACCCCCTCCAACCCCTACTCCTGTGTCTGCTGCCCCCACCTTGCCATTCAAGGAGAGGGGCCTGCCTAGACATGGAATATCCTTGCCCCAAAAAAGGCTGATCCACAGCTCTGTGAAGGAAGGGGACAGTCTCACAAAAGGAAGATCGGGCCTCTCCTCTCCATCCTGCCATCCTGCAGCCTCCTCATGAAAGGAGAGGTGGTGGCGAAGGTGGCCTGACCCCACCCTGCCCTAGGGTCACACCCGCTGTGTCTGGAACCAGTTTCCATGCCTCACACTGAGGAGCCAGCCCACAGGCTACTTTCTTCTTCCTTTACAAGGGAGAATGGCTTTAGAACTAAGTTCAAATGCCCACTTGGCCCTCTGGTGACCCTGGACAAATTACTTGGCCTGTCCAAGCCTCTGCTTCCCCATCTATACAGTGCAGTTAATAATGCCTAGCTAGAAACTTTATTAAGAGTATATCTGACGATATGTACATGTTGTATGAGTTACTCAACTTCTGTATAAAACTGACTAATAGAGATACCTACCTGGTAAGGTGGTTATGATCATTAAATGAGTTATTACAGGTAAAGCATTTACAAACCATGCACATAGTAAGTCTTCAATAAATTTAGGTAGTGTTACGTTACTATATAAGGTATATGGCCTATTGAAGAAAAGTTCTCTTTTCCAGATAGTTGAAAATAATGGCAGCAGCTGGGTGCCCAACTCCAAATATTTCTTCCACAAACAGTCTAGAACAGGGGTCCCCAGCCTCCAGGATCTACTGTCTGATGATCTGAGGTGGAGCCGATGTAATAATAAAAGCAATAAATGTAATGTGCTTGAATCATCCCCAAACTATCACCCAACCTGATCCGTGATAAATTGTCTTCTACAAAACTGGTCCCTGGTGCCAAAAAGGTTGGAGGCCACTGATTAAAAAGGGTGAAAAGAAAATGCACAAAAATCATCCTCTTGGCATAACTTGAAGACAGAGAATGCCCAAAGGGTAAAGTGAATGTAGTTATTGAAAAAGAAGCAAGAACACCACATTCCAGCACACGAAGGTGCACACTTCCTCCCACCCAATTCCACCCTCACTGTGTGACCGATGGGAAGCAGGGACAGGCAGAGAATCTGCAGGGAAGGAAGAAGAGGGCTTCAGGTTGATCTGAAATAGCTCCTGGCAGAATTAAGTCTGCTCTAAGCCTGAAAATACTACACACATCTTCTAGGGGAGGAAAACAGGTGAGGAGGGGAGAAGTGTCCTCTGGTGATGAGTGGTAAAGAGGGAGGGAAGTAGTAGGGGGAAATAGGCTGACCACTGTTCAGGGCACACAGATCCCAATTATTATGTGAAAAGGGGAGGCGTGAGGAGAGAACTGCAGAAGGAATCTTAAGTTGGGAAAATAGGGTAAATGGGAAAATTAGGTGGGGGAGCTGTCCCAAAAGGTGGGATGGTGGAGCAGACGCTGAGGGTGGAGGAGAGTGACATGAACTGAAGAAGATCGGTGAGAGGCACATGACATCAGGGCACCAGGAGCCAATCAGTGGGAGGTGGAACATGTTGGCACACCAACTTCCTTAAGCAAACTTGGAATTCATTTCGGGAAAGTGAGGGGAAACACCTGCTCAGGGAGCATGAGCACAGAGACACAAAGACATAAACACACCTGTTCTGCAAGTTGTCTAAGCCAGAGGGTCCCAGAAACAGGGATAGCAGTAGGGGGACATCCGAGGATCCTGCTGTAAAGAAAGAGTATGCGTTTGGACCCAGGTGAGAGAAGAGAGGGGGGAAGGTGATGATTCTGACACCATAGAATAGGCATGCTCTAGAATTCAGGTCATCATATCCAAAATACACTGTATAAGATGAAGAAGGAAGACAGACCCACCATGCTGACAACTGATTAACACCTGGGGTTGTGCAAATTACAGTGTTTGCAAAACCTACATTTGTGTTATGTTGGGGCTAGGAGAACTGTTATGGGATGTTTGTAAAATGTCACATCTTTCCAGTTACAAAATGTAAATTCATGGTCTCCTCTTTCAAGTTGTAGAAAAGCTCGATAGCTAGTATTTTTTTTTTTCTGGAATATGTACAGAACAGGGCCATGGGTAGAAATGTTAGTTTTTATTATTCTCATGCCAGTGGAACTTTTATAGATGAAGTTTTGCACGGAACCACCCCAGGTGACACTAGTGGTAAAGAATCCTCCTGCCAGTGCAGGAGATGTAGAGATGTGGGTTCCATTCCTGGATCAGCAAGATACCCTGGAAGGGGGCACGGCAACCTACACCAGTATTCTTGCCTGGAAAATCCCATGGACAGAGGAGCCTGGTGAGCTACAGTCCAGTCCACAGAGTTGCAGTCAGATGCAACTGAAGCAACTTGCCACACACACACCAATTCAGTATGTCAATAAAATATGAGGCACTTATCTCCCAGACTAGGGGATCGAGGTCTGCAGTCCCCTCCCACGCTCTGTAGAATCCCGGAAGGCTCTCCCTCAGGACCTTAGGGCTCTGTGATACACGCTTTGAAATCTACCAGACGCAGCCTCTTCCCACCCACACTTTACGTGGGAGACTTGAAGATAAATGAGTAGCATACGCTGCCTTTTGGAGAATTCAGAGTCCAGAGGGGAGACAGAAACTAAACAGCCCTCTGGAACACAATGCTGAGGTAGAATTAGAGGGAGAACAATAAACTCTGTTCCCGAGGGTGTGCAGAGGAGAGAAAGAAGGGTTACAGAAGGCCTGCAGGGGAGCTGCCGCTGAGCTGGGGCCGTGAAGAATAAGTCAATTTCGCCAGGTGAGGACGGAGAAAGAGCTTTGAAGGTGAAGAGAACAAACTGTAAATCCATTAAAGTATAAATGTGCCTAGACTGGAAATCTTACATGTCTGAAACTACTAGAGCACAGGATGATTGTAAAGGGTAATGGGAAGTGAGCCTGGGAAGGCTGGGTGAATGAATTAGGAAGTCCAGGAGCAAAAAGGGAGGAAGGGAACCTTGCCAATGAGATCTGCCAAACTGACCTGGATGATCCACGGCGGCAGGGTTACAGCCTGGGCACCTTCGGAGGGCTCAAGATGACATTTGGAATTGTGGTCTCCTGTAAGACCTTCCCTAAACTCTAGGGTTATGCGATGTTTCCTTTGGGAATAGCAAAGCTGGATAATTAGGTCTTTTTCATGGCCAAGAATGTCTTTATCCTGTATCTTGTATGTCTTCTGGTCTGTTATTTTTCTCCAGCTTTCAAAGCAAGGTTTCTGCCAGTGTTTCATTCCAGTATTTAGTAATGTTATTAGCTTGTCTATTATCTTCTCTTTTCTTAAAAATAACATTGTCATTCCCTTTGTTTCTCCAATTTGGACATTTCACGTTCCACTTGAACGGTTCAGCCTAGGGTTTGCCAAAGTCACCTTCAAACTGGATCTATGCCCAGGCCTTATAGCTAGACATACTGCACCTTCATCAAGGCCTTCCAGCCCTGAAAGCATCAAACAGGGCAGGACTTGGCTAAGAGGTGGTACATCCAGCATTCTGGGTAGCTTCTGTGTTAACATGACAATTTTTGTTGTTTGTAATGGGCAATCCCATAAGAAAGGCATGGTGGGGAGAGAAATACAGTTTAATTTTAAAATACAAACAATTCTGGAAATAAAGTTAGTCAATATTAGAATAACTATTACTACACTAACATATTAAAGGAAAAATGTATCTTAAAAATGCTGAAAATTCACTTGATAACATTTGCCACCCAAATTGTATTAAAACTCTCTTAAGCTAGAAATCCCTTAGTTTGATAAAGAATGTCTGTTGGAATACAATAGTATTCATCATACTTAACAGTGAACATGAAAAAGCAATCCTATTTCAGAGAAATAGCAGTATCACTGTGAAGATTCTAACCAATGAATTAAGATGAAAAAATAAACAAGATATACATATCAGGGGGAAAGAGATAAAACTCTCCTAACTTACATATTATAGGACTTTTACCAATAAAATTATTGTTAATCCTTATCAAGTTATTAGATCTAGTCATTAGATCTATTAATAATCATAGGTTCATTACAGGTAAATTCAAAAATCACTGCCTTTCTGACACGTAAGCAATAACCCTATAGAACATGTAATTTTAAAAAGTATAGGAATAAATAAAGCAATAAATGTGTAAGAACCATGCAAAGAAAACTGAAACTTTACTAAAGGATATATAAGGACACATATAAATTTTAAAATATACCATGTTTATGTCTAAGATAACACTGTACTAAAGAGCTATCAATTTCCCCAAAATTAATACACAAATTCATTTTTAAAAAAACCTCAGTATTCCAGTGGAATTTTAATGACAATCACCTAATTCAAGAGTTGATGTGGAAAAACAAATGTATAAGAATAACCAAAATTTTTGAATAAAGATGAAGTGAGAACGTGTCCTACTATATATCAAAATACTGTAAGCCTATAGCAATTAAAACAGGGTGGGGCAGGCACAGGGATACCAACAAGATTGCAGTGAAATGAAATAATCTAGAAATAGACTATATTTAATAACACAGTATACAATAAATGCTGCATTTTAAATAACTGAAGAAAGCTTGGACACTTCAATAATCAACATTTGGATAGTCATCATGATGCGGAAAAAATAAAATTAGATTTCTGTGTTATATACCAATATAAAAGCCATAAGAAAAGAAGAAAATACAGGAAAATAAAATCGATAAAAGACCCTGGGAAAATATCTGTAAATCATGTGGTGAAGAGCAACTTTCTAATGAGACTAAACCAGTAAGCATTAATAATATTTACAAATTTGATTTAATAAAAGTCAGAGGCTTCTCTATATCTAAAGACTTAATTAAAAGTAAATGATAGCCTGAAAGATCATATTTTTGAATATATAACAAAGGGCTAGTGAATCATATTCGAAAAAACTACAGTTCACTAAGAAAAGATAAAACAACCCAAGGTAAAACAGGCAAATGGTATAAGCAAGTAATTCCCAAGAAGAAAAATACTATTGATCTAAAAATACATGAAAAAAATATTTAATCTCACCGGTAATCAGCAAAGTACAAACTGTTACAGTGTAATTTTTGTTTGGTAGATTGCAAAAATAAATGTTGGTAAAAATATGGCATGCGGGGAGAAGCAAAAACAGTTGGCAGATTCTGTAAGTGTATAATATACCATAATAGTGTACGATTCCACTCCTGAGGGTTTATCCTACCAAAATGCTCTCTTAAGAGCACAAAGACCTGTGCACTAGTTTATTACAACCAGCTTTACAATCTGAAAAATATGAAATGCTATCTAATTGCCCAACAGTAAGAAAATGAGTCAAAGTTATTATGATATTTCCAGCCTATGAAACACTCTTCAGCCATTAAAAATAATGAAGTCACTCCATACTTCCTGACTTGAAATGAGGATCCTTGAAAGGATGCTGGGCTAAAAAAAAAAAAGAAAAAGTTTATAATAGAGTTCCACTTTGTATTTAAAAATGCCCCAAAGGTAATTATATATAATTTTATATATGTCTGTCTCTGTACATGCACAGAAAGGTCTGGAAGGATACACCAAATTGTTTGAAATGGTTATCCTTGTGGAGTGAAGTGAAACGGGCTAAGTCGGGGGGAAGCAAGAGCTTCCACTTCTTACTTTTAGGACTTTTAATTTTTTAATGATCATGAATAACTTCTGTGATACTCAAAAAAAATTCAAATTGCTCTGATGGAAAACATATGGAAAATTAAAACTGTCAGAGGAAACACTACAGTACAGTCAACTCTGAAAAGCACCTTCAGACCGCCAGGCATCCTCTCTGTCAGTCAGAGTTGCTCGGAACCCACCAATCACGTGTGCATCCATGCTGTCACGTCCGACTCTTTGCAACCCCACAACTGTAGCCCACCAGGCTCCTCTGTCCCTGGGATTTCCCAAGCAAGGATACTAGAGTTGGTTGCCATTTCCTCCTCCAGGGGATCTTCCCAACCCAGGGATCGAACCCACGACTCCTGAATTGCCCGCCCTGCAAGCAGATTCTTTACCACTGAGCCACCAGGGAAGCCCTGAACCAACCAATCACCAGTCTTCAAAAACTCAGCTGTCTACACATCAGTCCATGACTTCCCCCCAGGGTCAAACTTTCCACCTGTCTGCTCTACCTGCTGCTTAGAAGGCTTCCCTGAGGGTGTTGCCTCATGGAAGGCCTCCCAACACCACTGTAACTGCAGCCTGGGGTGTTATAACAGGACCCGGGAAAGGCTACCACCAAGTCTCTGGAGCTGGCCATCATATTTAAACTCTTATTAATTCATTTCACCATTTCAAATTCATTATTCCAATTAACTTTAATCTTTTAAGAGAATTTTTCACATAAAGGGACTTGGAGATTTTTTAGTTCAATCCTAACATTTAAGGACAAGGAATTAACCCAAGAAAATAGCATTCATAAACTATTTTAGATTTAAGACCCTGCATTTAGAGGCTCATTTAATTTTTTTTCAGAAAAAAAAATACAGCTTTCTTATTTAAATGTGTGTAGATTACAAAGGAGATTGAATATATTTCCATTCAGTTCAGTTCTGTCACTCAGTCATGTCTGACTCTTTGCAACACCATAGAATGCAACATGCCAGGCTTCCCTGTCCGCCACCAACTCCCAGAGCTTACTCAAACTCATGTCCATAGAGTCAGATGCCACCCAACCATCTCATCTTGTGTCGTCCCTTTCTCCTCCTGCCTTCAATCTTTCCCAGCATAAAGGTCTTTTCTAATGAGTCAGTTCTTCGCATCAGGTGGCCAAAGTATTGGCTTCAGCTTCAGCATCTGTCCTTCCAATGAATATTCAGGACTGATTTCTTTTAGGATGGACTGGATGGATCTCCTTCCAGTCCAAGGGACTCTCAAGAGTCTTCTTCAGTACCACAGTTCAAAAGCATCAATTCTGCAGCACTCAGCTTTCTTTCTGGTCCAGCTCTCACATCCATACATGACTACTGGAAAAACCATAACTTTGACTAGACAGACATTTGTTGGCAAAGTAATGTCTCTGCTTTTTAATACGCTGTCTAGGTTTGTTGCTTTCCTTCCAAGGAGCAAGTGTCTTTTAATTTCAGGGCTGCAGTCACCATCTGCAGTGATTTTGGAGCCCAAGAAAATAAAGTCTGTCACTCTTTCCATTGTTTCCCCATCTATTTGCCATGAAGTGATGGGACCAGGTGCCATGATCTTAGTTTTTTCAATGTTGAGTTTTAAGCCAGCACTTTCACTCTCCTCTTTCACTTTCATCAAGAGGTTCTTTAGTTCTTTGCTTTCTGCCATAGAGTGGTGATATCTGCATATCTGAGGTTATTGATATTTCTCCCAGCAATCTTGATTCCAGCCCATGCTTCATCCAGTCCAGCATTTCACATGATGTACTTTGATTGAATATAAGTTGAATAAGTAGAGTGACAATATAAAGCCTTGATGTACTCCTTTCCCAATTTGGAAGTAGTCTGTTGTTCCATGACTGGTTCTAACTGTTGCTTCTTGACCCCCAAACAGGTTTCCCAGGAGACAGGTCAGGTGGTCTACTATTCCCATCTCTTTAAGAATTTTCCAGTTTGTTGTGATTCACACAGTTAAAGGCTTTAGCATAGTCAATGAAGCAGAAGTACATGGAATTCTGTTGCTTTTTCTATGATCCAGTGGATGTTGGCAATTTGATCTCTGGTTCCTCTGCTTTTTCTAAATGCAGCTTGTACATTTGGAATTTCTAGGTTCACATACTGTTGAAGCCTAGCTCTAAGGACTTTGAGCATTACTTTGCTGGCTTATGAAATGAGTGCAATTGTGTGATTGTTTTAACATTCTTTGGCATTGCCTTTCTTTGGGGTTGGAATGAAAACTGACTTTTTCCAGTCCTAGGTCCACTGCTGAGTTTTCCAAATTTACTGGCATATTGAGTGCAGCACGTTCAAAGCATCATCTTTTAGGACTTGAAATAGCTCAGCTGGAATTCCATCACCTCTACTAGCTTTGTTCATGGTGATGCTTCCTAAGGCCCACTTGACTTCGCATTCCAGGATGTCTGACTCTAGATGAGTGATCACACCATCATGGTTATCTGGGTCATGAAGATCTTTTTTGTATAGTTCTTCTGTGTATTCTTGCCACCTCTTCTTAATATCTTCTGATTCTGTTAGGTCCATACCATTTCTGTCCTTTATTGTGCCTATCTTTGCATGAAATTTCCCTTGGTATCTCTAATTTTCTTGAAGAAATCGCTAGTCTTTCCCATTCTATTGTTTCCTTCTATTTCTTTGCAGTGATCATTTAGAAAGGCTTTCTTATCTCTCCTTGCTATTCTTTCGAACTCTGCATTCAAATGGGTATATCTTACCTTTTCTCCTTTGCCTTTTGCTTCTCCTCTTTTCTCAGCTATTTGTAAGGCCTCCTCAGACAGCCATTTTGTCTTTGGCATTTCTTAGTTTGTGTCATTTGCTCAGCTGTCCATAGCCTCTGACAGTTCACTCAGTCATTCCTGGGTAGTGGTCTGAGTGAACAAGGGGAGAGAACCTGCGCATGGCTGTAACCTGAAGCATGTGGCATGAAAATGGAATCGGGAGGGAGGTGAGAGGGGGGTTCTGGAAGGGGAACACATGTATACCCATGGCGGATTCATGTCAATGTATGGCAAAACCAACACAATAATGTAAAGAAAAATAAATAAATAATAATAAAAAAAATAGAAGAGGTACAGATTTCATCTAGGAATTAAGTAGCACCAAGCACAGGGCCTCAGGGGCTCTGTGCTCTTGTGCGTGCTAAGTCACTTCAGTCATGTCTGACTCTTTGTGATGCTACGGACCGCACCCCGCCAGGCTGCTCTGTCAATGGGATCCTCCAGGCAAGAATACTGGAGTGGATTGCCATGCCTTCCTCCAGAGGATCTTCCCGACTAAGGGAATGAACCTGTGTCTCCTGAATCTCCTGCAATGGCAAGTGGATTCTTTTGCTACTCTGCCACCTTGGAAGCCCTAGTTCATAGTTGCCCACTATACACAGAAGGGTGTAAAGAAGAAAAAGACCAGACATGGGCTTTTCCCTCTAAGAGTGTGTGGCCACTTAATCTAATGGGGAAGATAAGAAGTAATCAGTGATAAATCTCTAAAAGAAATACATAAAGTGATACAGGAATCCAGAGGAGGAGACTTTACATCTGCTTTGGGTGCGGCAGGGGAGGGAGTCAGGGAAAATCTAGTCAGCAACTCCCATGACTCTTGAAGGATAAGTAGGCTGTGGACATGCAGACATGGTGAGGAACTGCCTCTAGAGAATCAAGAGCTTCGGAGACTGCCTGTCCAAGCCCTTCCTGTGTGTATGAGGAAACAGACCCAGACTGGGTACGGAGCAGCTAACGGACGGTTAGCTCAATGCACCACCTGTCGCCACAGTGCCCGCCTCACAAGGCAGGCCTTCCAGCCCCAGCCCACGGTGCAGGCCAGGGCCTGGAGGGGTGGAAGTTCTGGCTGAATCTGGCGAAATGGGGCTCACCGTTTGCTTGGAAAATAGGACTTTTAGACTGATTAGACACCAGGGGTAAAGAAAGAGCTGGGAAAGAGGGGACGTTTCCAGCCCAGCGAGTGGGAGGACACCTGGGCCAGCAAACAGGCGAAGCAGGACTGGGAGAGACCATGGAGTGTTTGCTCTGTGACATGGTGAACTTGATGATGGGGGAGCCGTTTGTGAAAGGTACAGAGTAAAGTTCAGGCAGGCCTTGGAAACCTGGTGATGGAGTTCAGGACCAAAGACATAAATTGGGAGTTGTCTCTTCAAAATAGAGGACTGGATTTGGGGGGTGGGGGGAGGAGGTGATAGAATAGAGGAGAAATACAAGTCAACCAAAGACTTCAGCCTCAGATCCCTTTGGAGAGGAGGAGGCGGCAGAAGAGGACCAGAGTGGGGTCAGAGACAGGCCAGAGTCAGAGGATGCAGTACACAGGAGGTGAGGGAAGAGGGAGAGCACCGGGGAGCTGTCTAAATCCCGGCAGAAAGAGTTAACACGCCATAGATATGAGGCCTGGGCAGAGAGGCAGCTGGATCCAGCAACTAGAATGTTACTCCTGACCTTTGCAGGTGCAAGGCAGCCAGAGTCAATGTTATTTAGGAAGTTTGACAGTGAAGAGGAGGAGGGAGAGTAAGGGGTGCCAGGGCCGAGGCAAGATGTGGTGTTTCTTTTCTTCTTGAAGGCTAGGGTAGCCTTAAACATGTTTCTTGGAAGATAGAGAGGAGCTGGCAGAGAGTGAGGGAGATAAGAGTAGGCAGGGATAAGGAATGCTTGCTGGAGGGAGATCTTGAAGGAGGCAGGAAGGATTAAGGTCAAGGACAGAGCCTGTTAACAGTTGGAATGGAAATCTTTGAGCTGAGGTGAGAGTAAGCCAGCCTGGGGTGAGCACTGAAGCCCTATGGTTGGAGACAGTCATGCAGGAAGAAGAAAACCAAAGGGCTGAGGCTCAAACCTTGGAAGAAAATCAAAGGTCAAGGTCAAATAGGCACCAAGAAGGGGACAGCTGGAAAGCACAGTCATGATGTCCAGAGGCCCAGACAAGTCAGCTGGTGGTACCCAGCCCTGAAGATGGGGCTAAAGGAAGTGGACCAACAAGGATAATGTTTGCTTTGGAGACAGGTTAGGAAGATAAAGCTCAAGTCCGTTAAGCAGCATATCAAATGCATGATTTCTCTGCTTGCAGTGGACTTCAACTTCCAAATATTTTAATTAAACCAACATGTGAGTATGGAAGATATCAAAGGGACAAGCGCATTATTAATTTGAAAATCAAAGCAACTAACCACTTGATCCTTTTAAGTCATTTCCTCATTTAGCTCTAATCTGAGTAACAAACATTCCTGCACCTCCACGGTTATGTTCCTGGATTTAAAACCTCAGTTTGGTTTTTTACCCCCTTGGGGACTTATTTTTTATCTCATGGGTCCTTTTGAAATAGGCAATTATCAGATCAACCTTTAGCTCACTGGCCTTGGGTTGAATAGGTAATTTTTCTCTGGAATCACAGGCTCGTAAGAATTCAAGCCAAAATTCCAGGCTAGCTTTAAGCAATAAATACTGTAATTAACTTCTAACCAGGCAAGCTAACATTTTGCTTGGAGAAAGCATCATTTTCTCAAACAAATGCCTTTCAAATAAAAACAATTTCATGTCTTCTTTTTCCAGCGTGATACTCTTCAATGCTTGGGAATAACCATAGCATCGTGTGAGGGCATGGTCTTAGAGATTTTTAAAATCCAGTTTTCTCTGGTTTTCTGGCTCACCATAGAGTCTGCACTATCTTCTAGCCGTCTGTCGTTCTAACAGAGTTCTGTCTGAGCTGTTCGGCAAGTTCTTTGGAAGCCATACCGAGCCTGGTTAATGTGACTTCCATTCTGTCTGACAGGGTAAAAATAGAGCCCAGGGCTGTAGAGTTTGGGATGGACCTTTGTGACTGAATGTTACCAAGGCTGGGAAGGAGGGAAAGGGGAGGAGTATTTCTCATGGTAATAATAAAAAAAACATCCACTACTAGATACTTTTATTACCATTTTAAAATCCTATACAATGTACCTCCTTATTCCCTGCACCCAGGACAGACCGAGCCCATTGCCCAGACAATGGATGTCACACTGCCTTTAAAATTCAGTCAGTGAAATAGGGGAAATGAAGACCCATAGTAAGGTCAGTCATGGGAGTTTGAAATCAGGAAGTCCCAAGAATATTCCAAATGTGCAACCAGAAAACTAAAGCCCAGGATCAGAGCTGAGCTGGAAACTGAAAGGGTATATAATTAATGTGTCAGTTTCTGTTAGAAGAGAATATTTCGAGTCCTAGAGCAAACACAGGGCTTGCCAGGTAGCTCAGTGGGTAAAGAATCTGTCTGCAATGCAGGAGACACGGGTTCAGTCTCTCAGTTGGGAAGATCCCCTGGAGGAGGGCATGGCTACCCACTCCAGTATTCTTGCCTGGAGAACCCCAGAATGAACAGAGGAGCCTGGCAGGCTCTAGCCCCTGGGGTCGCAAATGAGTAGGACACAACTGAACATACACAAGGCAGGAACCAAAGGAGAATAAAGCATCCCATGTGTGTACAGGAAGGGATCCATCATGAAACGGACTGTGAGTTTTTGTCGAATAAGTTGCTACTCTCTGACCTGGGTTTTGTGTTTGGGTTCAGCCGTGCACGTGGCTGGTTTTCTCCAAGGAGGTTTTAAAGTAACCACATACTTTCTGTCAGCATTCAGAGGGAAGGGCATGTACCGTGGCCTGAAACCTGGCCTTATTTTCTCAACACTGCGGCAGAGCCCCCTGTCCTGTGGTCATGGTGCTGCCCACACACGGTGCAGAGAGCTTGGGTGGCCCTGGAACACGGCCACAGAGAGCAGCAGCAATAACCAGAGGTCTGTATTCCCTGAGGTCCTGTGCCCGGCCTGCCGTGGACGTGCAGTTACGTGGGCGGTAGTGTGACACAGTGTAGGAATCTAAATAGGGAAACAAGGGCCTTACATTACACACGCAGTTCTGCTGCTTACTAACCTTGTGGTTTGGGGCACAATTCTTCTTTGTTTTAAAACCAGCTTCCTCACCTGGATAATGGAATTGGAATCAAAACAGCTGAGGGGAAAGGAGTAATTGAAATAAGGTGTGTGAATTTACTTTGCAAACTGTAAAAGACTAAAGGGATGGAAGAGTGAATTGTCTCCAGGCTGTGCTGACTTGGTCTTCTGGTTGTCATTAGGCCTTAGCCAGTAATTCATAATTGGTATCCAAATACAAGGTGGGGAAAGGAGTTAAGCAGCAGCACCTGTTTGAGCAAAGCTCTTCGTCAAATCAACCATGTGCTTCGTAGAAACGGCAGGAATCAGAGTCGAGTGTGGAGAAGGAGAGATGTCCTCTTTGCCCTCTGCCGTGGAATCATCACATCCATTCTAGTACAATGCACTCTGGGAAGACACCTCACTTTTAGAGAGATACAGACCAGGGCTTCCCTGGTGGCTCCGTGGCAAAGAATTCACCTGCCCATGCGAAAGACACGGGCTCGATCCCTGGCCCAGGAAGATCCCACATGCCGCAGAGCAACAAAGCCTGTGCACCGCAACTGTTGAGGTTGTGCTCTAGAGCCTGAGAGCCACAACGACTGAGCCCATGAGTCACAATTACTGAAGCCCAAGTGGCCTAGAGCCTGTGCTCCACAAGAGAAGTCAGCGCAATGATGAGCCCACACACTAAAACTAGAGAGTAGCCCCACCCGCCATGACTAGAGAAAAGCCAGAGCAGCAACAAAGAAAGACCCAGCACAGCCAAAAATAAACAAATAAAATTAAAATATATATATATAGACCAGCCAGATAACATGTTGCAGGAGGAAACATACAGGAAGCCTGGGATTTTAATTGGCATGGGAAAACTCTGGGAGGAAAGTGAAAGCTCTCTCTGGATTTTATATAGGTTCTTATGTAGAAGACGAGTTGGAATTGTTACACATGTCTTCCACAGGAGGAGTAAGAGTACCACGTGACACTTCTTAGGTGCGGATTTCAGCTCATCTAAGGCTATAAGGTCTCCAAACTTGGCTACAAATTAGAATTATCTAGGAAGCTTTAAAATTGCCCACAACCCAGGCTGCCCACCGCCCCCAAACACATTAAATCAGAATCTTTAGGGGTGGGACCCAGGCATCAGTATTTTTTAAACCTTTACCCAGTGGCTCAATGGTAAATCATCTGCCTGTAATGCAGGAGATGCGGGTTTCATCCAGAGTATCAGGAGGATCCTCTGGAGGAGGAAATGGTAACCCACTCCAGTATTCTTGCCATGGAGGATCCTATGGACAGAAGAGCCTGGTGGGCTACAGTCCATGGAGTCACAAAGAGTCCAACATGACTGAGCATGTACAGATGCAAACATACCGAAGATGCAGGTGATTTTAATGGGCAGTCATGTTTGAGAAGCAGTGACCTGCAAAAGGACTGTTGGCATCAGAACTAAGCAAAGAAGTGAACTGCTAGAGACGGGGACATTCCCTGCCATTGAAGCTACCCAAGCAGATGTCACATAGCGGTAATGAATTCAAGTCTTCCGTGATGGTTAGACTGAAGTCCACAAACCTCAAGTTCCCACCCACTCTGAGAGGCTGAGTCAATGCTCTGAGGTTGAGGTTTTCAAATTTCTTTAATGATGCCACGGAACTATTTGTTCAAAAATATTTGAAATAAACAAAAGAAGAAAGAGGTGGCTTCCTTCCCCCAACACATACGCCAGGACCATTCTACTGTTTTCCCTATGATGACCTCTGAGGACACCGTGGAGATCTGGAAACTGTATGAAAATCTCTAGGATTTCAGGGAACACAGTTTTCTAAAACCATTAATTTAAGGAAAGGGAAATAAGATTTCCACAGAATTGGATTCCACAGAAATGAATTTTGTATTCAACCATCTGTAGTTGGAATCCTGATTATTTTTTGATGAATAGAAGTAGCAAAAATTCCAGATGGAGACGAGCCAACATAAATGACCATGGACTGAAACTTAATTGTTAGTTGAAAACGTGAACAGCATCAGGCAGTCTGTGGTTGATCAAGTGCCCAAAAAATTAGACCCAGGCCTATTTCCACTTATTATCTTGGTGCCACACATAGGATGTAAAAGCCACCTCTGCCAGCTCACCATAGTGCTTCCAACAGGAAGAATGCCTAAATACTGCTGCTGGTGTTCAGTCATTAAGTCGTGTCCAACTCTTTGTGACCACATGGACTGTGGCATGCCAGGCTTCCCTGTCCTTCACTACCTCCTGGAGCTTGCTCAAACTCATGTCCATTGAGTCAATGATGCCATCCAATCATCTCATCATCTGTCACCCCCTTCTCCTCCTGCCTTCAGTCTTTCCCAGCATCAGGGTCTTTTCCAATGAATTAGCTCTTCACATCAGGTGGCCAAAGTATTGGAGCTTCAGCTTTAGCATCAATCATTCCAATGAATATTCAGGGTTGGTTTCCTTTAGGATTGACTGGTTTGATCTCCTTGCTATCCAAGGGATTTTCAAGAGTCTTCTCCAGCACCACAGTTCGAAAGCATCAATTCTTCGGTGCTCAGCCTTCTTTATGGTCCAGCTCTCACATCCATGCGTGACTACTGGAAAAATCATAGCTTTGACTATATGAACCTTTGTCAGCAAAATGATGTCTCTGCTTTTTAATATGCTGACTAGGTTTGTCTTAGATTTCTTCCAAGGAGCAGCTTCTTTAAATTTCACGGCTGCAGTCACCATCTGCGGTGATACATTATTTACAGACAGTTCTCAGGCTTTGCAGTCACATATTGAGTGCTCTACCTGAATGAGCTCTTTCCTCATGTCCTGCAATGTGTAGAGCATGTCTTGAACCCAGATGTTCTCATTTCCAGTATCTTTTTACAATTTGATGGCACTTCCTGTGCCACAGATTCTAGTTTTCTGTACTAAAGCTGTAACTTGCATATATGGCAACATTGTAGCAGAGAAAGGAAGTGAGAACCAAGAAGTTGACTCCGGGTTCTGCTATTAGCCAGCTGTGTGAATGCAGACAAGTCACCAACTTATCAGTTTTCTCTCCTCTAAAATGGAATTCATACTACCTACTACGTATCTCATGGGATTACCGTGAGGTTATAAAAAAGCCAAGGTCATATCCTCTTAAGTTATATGAACTATGCGTGATTATTGACAACAAAAGTAACTTTGGGAGGATTTCACTGTATGTAGACCTAATACATATGACAAATATAATATAAATAGGGGAGGGTAAAAGACGTGTATGTTTTTAAGACTTTACATTTTATTTGAAGTGGTAAATATTAACTTCAATTAAACTGTCACAAATTAGATTTGTATATTATAATCCTTTGGTAACAGCTGAAAAATAGTACAAGAGCTATGAACAAAAAGCCAATTGATAAAGTATATGGGGTACTAAAACTTATCCAAATCCTAAAGAAAGAAAAGAGAAAACAGAGGAGCAAAAAACTGAGGAGACAAATAGAATAAAAGAAAATGGTAGAGCTAAATCTAATCAATAATTACATGATAAATATAGATGATCTAAAATACCAAATAAAGATAGATATTGTCTGGCTGGTTTTTTTTTAAAGACCTAATGATATGCTATCTGTAAGAAACCTACTCTAAATTTAATGAAAAAATAGGTTAAAATTAAAAGGATAAAATAAAAAAGATATGCCATAGAAAGACTAAATGAAAGACAGCAGGAGTGACTATGTTATTACACAGAATAGACTTTGAAACAAGGAAAAATTATCAGAGACAAAGAAGGAACTTGCATAATAATACAGAAGAAATTAACCAAGAACACATAGTAGTCTTAAATGTGTAAGACTAGGACACCTGAACAGCAAAGTCCCAAATTACATAAAGTTAAAACTGGTAGCATTGAAAGGATAGACAAATCCACAATTATACTTGGAGACTGTCATGTTCCTTTCAAGATAATTAACAGAACAAGATAATCAATAGAACAAGTAGACCCTTGATCTAATTGACATTTATACAACACTCCATCCAGCAGCAGCAGAAAGACACATTCTTTCCAAGTGCACATGGAACAGGCACCAAGATAAACCATATTCTGAACCATAAGACAAACCATAACGAATTTAATATAGTCACATAAAATAGCTTTTCTTGACCACGATGGGTATTTAACAAGAAATCAGTAGTCAAAAGAGATCCAGAAATTTCCCAAATATTTGAAGTGTAAAAATACATGGAAATGAACTGACAAAAATCTCACATGAACTTAATATTTTGAACTGAATGAAAGGGAAAATACAGCACGTTGAAACTTGTGGGATATACCTAAAGCAGTGCTAAGAGGAAATGTATAGTGTTAAATGCTTATATTGGAAAAGAAGAAAGATTCTAAATCAAAAATTGAATCTTAAACCTTGAGAAACTAGGAAAAGAACGAAATGAAACCCAAAGCAAGCAAAAGGGAGAAATAATCAAGAGAAGAGCAGAAATCAGTGGAACTGAGAATAGAAAAACAATTGAGGGAACCAGTGTGCTTATATACAGCCTGTATATTTCTTTGGTAAAGTTCAAATCCTTCCCCCAATTTCTAAGTGGATTTTTGCTGAATTTCAATAGTGCTTTATATATTCTAGATATAGAATAATACAGTCTTTCACTGAGCAGATGTTTAATTTTGATGAAGTCCACTTTATCGATGTTTTCTTTTATGGATCTGGTTTAGGGTATAATATCTAAGAACATTTCACTTAACCCAAGGTCACAGAAGTTTTATCCTAGGTTTCTTCTAAAAGTTGTCCCAGGTGGTGCTAGTGGTAAAGAACCTGCCTGCAGATACAGGAGACTTAAGAGACAAGTGTTCGATCCCTGGGTCAGGAAGATCTCCTGGAGGAGGGCATGGCAACCCACCCCAGTAGTATTCTTGCCTGGAGAATGCCATGGACAGAGGAGCCGGGCGGGCCACAGTCCATAGGGTCACAAAGAGTTGGACACGACTGAAATGACTTGGCACACACGCATGCACATTTCACATGGAATTCTGTGATCCATTTTGATTTAATTTGGGTATGAAGTGGGAAATATAGGTTGAAGTTCATTTTTTTTCAACATAGATAGATATGCAACTTGTTTGAAAGACTACCTTTTCTCCATTGAATTCCTTTGCAACTTGGTCAAAAATCAGTTGACCATAGTTATGCGGGTCTATTTTGAGACTGTTCTGTTCAGTGGACCTACGTGTTTATCCTTTTTCCTATACCACTCTGTCTTCATTACTGCAGCGGGCACGGAGGGAATTTAATGGATGAGTTAATACCTAAAATAGGTAAGCTTCGGTGATGTCCACTGCCTATGACTTATAGATGAAATATCACAACAAGGAAGCTTAAGTTTTACTTGGAGATTTTTATTTGTTAATATCTTCCTCAAGCTTGTATTCATGTTTCAGGTAGAAATGCTTTGAAAGTGATAGTCCCTCAGTCATGTCCGACTCTTTGCGACCCCATGGACAGTAGCCCTCCAGGTTCCTCTGTCCATGGAATTCTCCAGGCAAGAATACTGGAGTGGGTAGCCATTCCCTCCTCCAGGGGATCTTCCCAACCCAGGAATCAAGCCTGGGTCTCTTGCATTGCAGGCAGATTCTTTACCGTCTGAGCCACCAAGGAAGCCCAGAAATAAGTTTTAGGCTATTTTAGATAAGAATATGCTTATATACAAGTGTCTTTGTGTGGGGGTGGGGGATGTGCCCATGCACTCACACACAACATTCAGAGAGCACAGGTTAGGTATCACATTCCTGATTCTTGCAGCTGTCCATGTTTCAAGTTGCCACAACCTTTAGAGTGGTGGTTATCAAAGTTGAGCATGCAGTAGAAACACTGGAAGGGCTTGTTAACACACCCATTTCTGGGTTCTGCTTCCAGGGATTCAAGTTCAGGAGGTCTGGGATGGGATGAGAGTTTTCATTTCTAACAGGTTCTCAAGAGCAGCTACAGCTGGCTCGGGGCTCACCCTTCGAGAACCATGGCTCTAGCTCTGTGCTGCCCGCATTAGACCCTGTTATTTCTTGGTGCTCAATACCCCAAGTGCAAGAACAGTGCACAAATGGGGTTCATTCCATTCTGAGCGCCTCGTTACATTCCTTAACCCAAGTTGGAAAGGGAATTAAATCAGAGAAGTAACAAAACAGATATATCTGCTACATTCTTGAAATCTGACGTGAGTGAATACTTCCAAGGAAAAGAACAAGCTTATCTCCCCTGAGAGAAGTGTTGAAAAAGCAAGAAAGACAAGGAAGCAGTCAGAAAGTTATAATGAAGCAAGGCCAAATGTTGATAATTCCTGAAGTTCGGTAATTGGTACATGAGACTTTATTATACTGCTTTGTTTACTGTTAATGTTAGATGTTTGACATTTTCCATTTTTTAAAAAGTTCTTTTTAAGTAAACAGATTAAAAGTAGAGGAGCCTAGCAGAAGATCAATGTGTGTTAGAGAAAATTTAAATGCTATTTTCAAACTCTCAAGATGATTTAGATAAATCCACTTCACCAGTGTTTCTTAGACTTTCCCTTAAGCCTCCAGTACCAAGGAAAATACTGGTACTGGAATACTTTCTATCAGAAAAGAAATCCTTCCTGACACTAAGAAGGTAGCCCAAAGTTGTTCTGCTGCAAATCGAATTTCTTTGAAATTTTGTGTTTTATTTCCCAAATGTGATTTTGCTCCCTAGTTAATATCCATTCGGTTTCATCTAAAAATCTTTTAAATTATCATCACAGGAAAAGGTTTCCTAGCTATTCACCTAGTAGATGGACAAGCTGTCATCATTAGCTGTATAACACTTATAACTCCAAAGACGTAAATGGTTCAGTCTCAGAGAAGTATCACAAGCAAGAATCATAGTTCAACAGTCAAAGTCATTAGACAGAAATTTTTTTCCTTGTGTTTGCTCTCAGAGGACCTAGAAATTGATGTGTATTTATTGCTCAGTGTTCTCATACTCAGAAAACAAAAGGGTTTGGGTTCATTTGTGTCTCTGCAATAAAACTCTTCTATTACATTAGCATCTAAGTACATCCTGTTTCTTAGATTAGCTTCTGCCATTATCAGTTCACTAGTAAGGACTGAATTAGTACCATCATCTTGGAACCCTCAGCAAAAACACAGTCTGTGTGGGTTAATCCCAAACTCCTAATTTATCTCACCCCCTAATGAGGAATCTGAAAAGAATGTGCGTTGTATATATATATGTATATATATTATATATATATGTATATATACATATATATAAGAAACTGAATCACCTTGCTATACACTTGAAACCAACACAGCATAGTTTTTTGTTTTTTGAGTTCTTTTTTTCTTTTTCGTCTGTACCACATGCCATGACGAACTTCCCCAGCCAGGGATTAAACCCATGCCCCCTATAGTGGAAGCACAGAGTCGTAACCACTGGACCACCAAGTCTAACAACATTGTAAATTAACTATACATCAACACATGAGTCTGAAAAAAAAGAAAAAAAGTGGTGAAAATGGTATAAGATTGATTGTTTGGAATTTCCCACAATACCTTGCATGGTTTCGTTGGATTCAAGCTTATGCTTGAATCTTAAAAACAGGGTTGTTGAAAAATAGTAACATCTACATGTATTGTACATACACATATGTATCACATTAGTGTAGATCCTTGTTAGGACAGGCAGATAATAATGTCAGAGAGAATCCTGTGGGAAAAGGAAAATAAAACAAGAGAAGTGGGCCTTATACAGCAGAAGTGGCCTCAGCTGAAAAGTCTGATTCAACTTTCTGCTCTTGAGGTTAAAAACAATCTTGGGAGCTTAGACGTGGCATTTAGAATAGTGAAACAATCAAGACAGTCACTGATTGAGCCTCAAAGAACAGGGCATGCGCTAAGTCGCATCAGTCTTGTCTGACCTTTTGTGACCCTATGGACTGTAGCCCACCAGGCTTTTCAGTCCATGGGATCCTCCAGGCAAGAATGCTGAAATGGGTCGCCAGGCCCTTCTCCAGGGGATCTTCCCGAACCAGGGATTGAACCCAAGTCTCATTATGTCTCCTGCACTGTAGGTGGGTTCTTTACTACTAGCGCCACTAGGGTTAAGAGGTTAGAAGCAGGAGGTAACAGCTCCTGAATAGGAGCTTCTAGATGAGAGGGGGACACTGGCTTTATTCAACAATATCTCCTGAGTGCTCTTTTGGCACATAAAGACAGAGCTCCCCTCCTGTGAAAAAAAATCACATTAGCCTCCAATTAAAATAAATGATTTTTTTTTAAAAATCACAGAATTTTTTTAAATCACAGATACAAATTACACGCATTTTCCATACTTGACTGAAGACAAGGGAGCTGTGTGAAATGGTTGAAGGCCGAGTCAAATCACACAAGATACTGATTGTCAATCAGGGCTTTATCCTTTAGGGTGGAAATTCAGAAGCAGGGAAAGGACAGGAGGAAAGGGGTATTTTAGGAAGATTAACCTATGGTAGCTTTCCAGGAGATCCATGTTCAGACCTCTGTCATGGTCCAAAGGTGAGACAAAGAGAACTTGAATGCCTAAAGGAATAGGCAGGAAGGGAAAGTGAGAGAAAAGGGTAGGGAAAAACCAAAGATGATTGCCAAAACGTGAATCTGAGCAATGGGAGAATAGTTCTTTTTTTAAAGGAGGAGGGGTTAGGAAAGCAAGCCCATTTAGAGTGACAAAGATACCAAGCTTATCTCTAAATGAACTGAGCTATAGTGAGACTCATCAGCGTAAACTGGACAACTGGAATGCCTTCTAATGCAGCAGTCCCCAACCTTTTTGACACCAGGGAATGGTTTCATAAAAGATAATATTTCCATTGGCCAGGGTGGGGGCGGGTGGTTTGGGGATGATTCGGGCACGTTACACTCATTGTGCACTTTTTTCTATTATTGTTACATCAGCTCCGCCTCAGATCATCAGGCATTTGATCCTGGAGGCTGGGAACTCCTGTTTTAAAGGGCAAACAGGTCCCCCGTGCTCGTGGGAAGTAGATAGTTCGGTCTAGACAGGAGAGGTGGCCCCGGATGGCTGTAGTGACAGAGCTGAGGGCTGCCCATGAGGCATGGAGGGCACTCCAAGAACTGCGGTGGTCATGAACTTGGGGGTTTCCTATTCAGCAGCCCCTTCTCACCTCATCTCCAGGGCCTCTCACTCCACAGACATTCCCCCTCTATTCCAGCACCCAGGACCCCATGACACCTCTAACCGCACCAGACTGTCCCCCACCCCTCCATGGTGAGGCTTTTTCTGGCTTCTGCCTTTGTCCATGTCCTCTGTCCCCCAGTGAATCCTGCCCCCCTCCTCTGCTTAGTAAACTGCTTCTCATCTTGCAAGCTCCTACTCAGACTCCAAGCCCTCCGTGTTGCTCACACCCCATGGAAATTTTACTAGCCTCTCTACACACATTATATTAGCAGCTGTCCAAGCTCCAAAGATTGTGGACTGTGTCTTACCTTTACAGCCCCTCAATAATTTTTTGCTCAGCTTATCATCTTATTTATACCATGCATGCATGCTAAATCCTTCAGACATGTCCGACTCTTTGTGACCCCTTGGACTCTAGCCAAACAGGCTCCTCTGTCCATAGGATTCTCCAGGCAAGAATACTGGAGCGGGTTGCCATGCCCTCTTCCAGGGGATCTTCCAGATCTAGGGATCAAACCTGCATCTCTTATGTCTCCTGCATTGGCAGGTGGGTTCTTTACCACTGGCGCCACCTGGGAAGCCCCACTTCAACCATAGATGAGATCTATTTCATACATTATTTGGGGCTTAAAAACACACAGGCTTTCTTTATAGTTAGTAAGCATTCAGAGGAAATTTGGAGTCAAAATACATCAAATGTTTGTATTATAAAGAATGAGAATTAGGCGTACTTAGCCATAATTTAGCAATTAAAATAAGAACAGACTTGGCAGTTCCCTTTATTCAAACCCCTCACAACCTGTAATTGTACAGTGCCAAAGAAAGCCAAACTTCTTTCTCTGATACTCTGATTTTCAGTCCAAATTGTTACATCATGTTGTAGAAAAATCACACAGGTTCAATTCTTTTCAGCTCAAAGTTCAATTCTTTTCAATGCAGATCTGAGCTAAAAAAAAAAAAAATCACTGTGTGATATGTGTGTATATTTGTTTAACAGAAACTGTAATCTGGACATTTTATCAGGTTGGACCTGGATCTACCCAAAGAGACATGTTGCTTTTTTGTTTCTTTGTTTAAAAAAACAAAAACAGAAGTTTTAAGCATCATTGCATGTGTTTACCATTTTGACCAGAAGAAATGGAGAACAGTTTTTGAGATTGCTTGGAATTCTTAGACAGGAACATCTAGATAAAAGCAGGACTTTATGGAGTTTCCAAGTTTCTTATCTGAACTCCAAGGTTAAAATAAGATAGATCAGAACAATACAGCTCATAATTTACTTATATTCAATAAGCATTTATTGAGTGCCAAGTAAGAACTAAGCAGTGGAGCCAACAAGTATATGTCACAGTATCTGCCCTGAGAGTACTCACCTTCTAGCAAGGAGAGCAGATTTATATACATATAGATCAGGGATATAAACTTAATAATAGGAACCAGCCAAAACATATATTTATGCATAGGTGTTACTTCTTTCAAAGTTGCATCAAAGTTGTACTCTGAACCTTCTTAATACTCTGATCCTAAAACTTCTTTTGTATATGTACCACAGCTTTCTTATCCATTCGTCTGTTGATGGACATCTGGGTTGCTTCCATGTCCTGGCTATTGTAAACAATGCGGCGATGAACATTGGGGTACACCTATCTCTTTCAATTCTGGTTTCCTCAGTGTGTATGCCCAGCAGTGGGATTGCTGGGTCATATGGCAGGTCTATTTGCAGTTTTTTAAGGAACCTCCACACTGTTTTCCATAGTGGCTGTACTAGTTTGCATTCCCACCAACAGTGTAAGAGGGTTCCCTTTTCTCCACATCCTCTCCAGCATTTATTGCTTGTAGATTTTTGGATGGCAGCCATTCTGACTGGTGTAAAGTGGTACCTCATTGTGGTTTTGATTTGCATTTCTCTGATAATGAGTGATGTTGAGCATCTTTTCATGTGTTTGTTAGCCATTTTTATGTCTTCTTTGGAGAAATGTCTGTTAAGTTCTTTGGCCCACTTTTTGATTGGGTCATTTATTTTTCTAGCATGGAGCTGCAGGAGTTGCTTGTATATTTTTGAGATTAATTGTTTGTCCATTGCTTCATTTGCTATTATTTTCTCCCATTCTGAAGGCTGCCTTTTCACCTTGCTTTTAGTTTCCTTTGTTGTGCAGAAGCTTTTCATTTTAATTAGGTTCCATTTGTTTATTTGTGCTTTTATTTCCAGTATTCTGGGAGGTGGGTCATAGAGGATCCATCCTGCTTTGGTTTATGTAGGAGAGTGTTTTGCCTATGTTTTCCTCTAGGAGTTTTATAGTTTCTGGTCTTATGTTTAGATCTTTGATCCATTTTGAGTTTTTTTGTGTGTGTGTGTGGGTGTATGGTGTTAGAAAGTGTTCTAATTTTATTCTTTTACAAGTGGCTGTCCAGTTTTTCCAGCACCACTTGTTAAAGAGACTGTCTTTTCTCCATTGTATATTCTTGCCTCCTTTGTCAAAGATAAGGTGTCCATATGTGTGGATTTATCTCTGGGCTTTCTATTTTGTTCCATTGATCTATATTTCTGTCTTTGTGCCAGTACCATACTGTCTTGATGACTGTGGCTTTGTAGTATAGCCTAAAGTCAGGCAGGTTGATTCCTCCAGTTCCATTCTTCTTTCTCAAGATTGATTTGGCTATTCGAGGTTTTTTGTATTTCCATACAAATTGTGAAATTATTTGTTCTAATTCTCAGACAAATGGATAAGAAAGCTGTGGTACATATACACAATGGAATATTACTCACCCATTAAAAAGAATACATTTGAATCAGTTCTACTGAGGTGGACGAAACTGGAGCCTATTATACAGAGTGAAGTAAGCCAGAAGGAAAAACAAAAATACAGAATACTAACACATATATATGGAATTTAGAAAGATGGTAATGAGAACCCTGTATGCGAGAAAGCCAAAGAAATGCTGATGTATAGAACAGTCTTTTGGACTCTGTGGGAGAGGGCAAGGGTGGGACAATATGGGAGAACGGCATTGAAACATGTTAATTATCATATGTGAAATCAATTGCCAGCCCAGGTTTGATGCTTAGGGCTGGGCACCAGGATGACCCAGAGAGAGGGAATCGGGAGGGAGGTGGGAGGGGGGTTCTGGAAGGGGAACATATGTATACCCATGGCAGATTCATGTCAATGTATGGCAAAACCAACACGATAATGTAAAAATTAAATCAATTAATTAATTTAATTAAATAAACTTCGTGGTAGCAGAAATCGCTGTTTTTTTTTTTCCTCCCTTTTATTGTTTTTGTCATACAATGCCATGATATTACCATGGGTTTACATATGCTCCCCCTCCAGAAACCCCTCCCTCCCCCCTCCCTCCCCCCTCCCCCCCAGGAAATCTCGATGCACCAACCCCAAGAATCAATCCTGGGTTGGCGATTGATTAGACATATGATAATTAACATGTTTCAATGCCATTCTCCCATATCTTCCCACCCTTTCCCTCATTCACAGAGTCCATGAGTCTATCCTATACATCTGCATTCCTTTTGCTGTCTCGCATGTTGGGTTCTCGTTACTGTCTTTCTAAATTCCATATATATGTGTTAATATACTGTATTGTTGTTTTTGCTTCTGGCTTACTTCACTCTGGATAATAGGCTCCAGTTCCATCCATCTGAGTAGAACTGATTCAAATGAATTTTTCCTTAATGCTGAGTAATATTCCATTGTGTATATGTACCACAGCTTTCTTATCCATTCATCAGTTGATGGGCGTCTAGGTTGCTTCCATGTCCTGGCTATTGTAAACAATGCAGCGATGAACATTGGGGTACACGTGGCTCTTTCAATTCTGGTTTCCTCGGTGTATATGCCCAGCAGTGGGATTGCTGGGTCATATGGCAGGACTATTTGCAGCTTTTTAAGGAACCTCCACACTATTTTCCATAGTGGCTGTACTAGTTTACATTCCCACCAACAGTGTAGGAGAGTTCCCTTTTCTCCACATCCTCTCCAGCATTTATTGCTTGTAGATTTTTGGATTACAGCCATTCTGACTGGTGTAAAGTGATACCTCATTGTGGTTTTGATTTGTACTTCTCTGATAATGAGTGATGTTGAACATCTTTTCATGGGTTTGTTAGCCATTTTTATGTCTTCTTTGGAGAAATGTCTGTTAAGTTCTTTGGCCCACTTTTTGATTAGGTCGTTTATTTTTCTAGAATGGAGCTGCAGGAGTTGCTTGTATATTTTTGAGATTAATTGTTTGTCCGTTGCTTCATTGGCTATTATTTTCTCCCATTCTGAAGGCTGTCTTTTCACCTTGCTTATAGTTTCCTTTGTTGTGCAGAAGCTTTTAATTTTAATTAGGTCCCATTTGTTTATTCATGTTTTGAAATCGCTGTTGTTACTCAAAAAAAAAAAACCTTCTTTTGCACCACTTTCGGTCTTTGGCAGTTCTATAGGAGCATCACAGTGACAGAATGTTTTCAGAGGGGTAGGAGGAATGTTGGCTTATAATCAATGGAAATTTACTTCTCAGAGTTCTGGAGGCTGGAAGTCCAAGATCAAGGAGTCAACATGGTCAGGCTCTGGGGAAGGATCTCTTCCAGGAGGAAGATTTCTCACTGTGTTCTCACATTGCAGAAGGACAAGAAATCAATCTCTGGGGCCTCTTTTATAAGAGTACACACAACATTTTATTAGGACTCTGCCCTCACCATCTAGTCTCCTCTCAAATTCCCCACCTTATAATATCTCACCTTTGTGTGCTCAGTCGCTAGGTCATATCCAACTATTTGCAATCCCTGGACTGTAGCCCACCAGACTCCTCTGTCCACGGGATTCTCCAGGCAAGAATATTAGAGTGGGTTGCCATTCCCTTCTCCAGGGGATCTTCCCAACCCAAGAATCAAGCTTGCATCTCCTTTATTGCCAGGAAGATTCTTTACCACTGAACCACCAATGTATCACCTTGTCGTTCAGTCGCTCATTCATGTCCAGATCTTCACAACCCCATGGACTTCAGCACGCCAGGCTTCCCTGTCCTTCACCACCTCCCAGAGCTTGATCAAACTCATGTCCATCAAGTTGGTGATCCCATCCAACCATCTCATCCTCTGTCATCCCCTTCTCCCCCTGCCTTCAGTCTTTCTCATCATCAGGGTCTTTTCTAATGAGTCAGCTCTTCACATCAGATGGCTAAAGTATCGAAGCTTCAGCTTCAGCATCTGTCCTTCTGATGAATATTCAGGATTGATTTCCTTTAGAATTTATGACTGGATCTCCTTGCAGTCCAAGGGACTCTCAAGAGTCTTCTCCAACACCACAGCTCAAAAGAATCAGTCCTTTGGTGCTCAACCTTCTTTATGGTCCAACTCTCACATCCATACATGACTACTGGAAAAACCATAGCTTTGAGTAGACAGACCTTTGTTTGCAAAGTAATGTCTCTGCTTTTTAATATACTGACTAGGTTTGTCATAGCTTTTCTTCCAAGGAGCAAGTGTCTTTTCATTTCATGGCTGCAGTCACCATCTGCAGTGATTTTGGAGCCCAAGAAAATAAAGCCTGTCACTGTTTCCACTGTTTTCCCATCTATTTGCCATGAAGTGATGGGACTGGATGGCGTGATCTTCGTTTTTTGAATGTATGTCACCTTAGTGGTAAGGATTTGAATATATGAATTTGATGGGGGAGGACACAAATATTCAAACCATAATAGGGATTAATCTATCAAAATATGTACAAGATCTATTGATATATGAGGAAAATTGCAAAACTCTGGTGAACAAAATTAAAAAAGAACTAAAACTGAGGAAATGTTCCATGTTCATGAATATTAGAACTCAATATTGTCGAGTAATGTTTTATGTGATCTGTGCACATGGTCTCCCTGTAGCATGTTTATACCTATCAGAAGATGTTCAAAGCCCATTAGAGAATACTGGGGCTTCATCTGAATTTCTTGTTTGATTATACATGTTGTTTCTCCTACATCATATTACGTATTTGTAGACATTATCTCCTAAAATTAATTCAAAGTTTTACAAGAGTAATTGGGGAGCAACACACTTGTGGTTCAGGATGTAGAAAACAGTGGCACCTACTTCTGCCTTGGAAATTCCATTATCTAATCCAGTCCTGGCTGTACATTAGCATCAACTGGGAGCTTTTAAATCTCTCACTTCCCAGGCTATACCCCAACCAATTAAATTCAAATCACTGGGGAGATGTAGCCCAGGCATGAGTATTTGGGAGAGAAGTCAACTTGTGGAGTTTTTTCAAGTTTTTATGTGGAAATAATTTGAATTCATAAAACATTGCAGAAGTTGCTCAATGTTATATGGCAGCCTGGATAGCGGCAGGGAGTGGGGGGGTATATAATAGATATATGTATGTGAGGTTGAGTCCCTTTACTGTTTACTTGAAAGTATCACAACATTGTTAATTGTCTATATGCCAATACAAAATAAAAAGTTTAATTTTAAAAAATGTTGCAGAAGTTAAAATACTACAAAGAACTCTTGTATTTCCTTATTCAGAATCATTTCTATTTTTTTCCTCTGAACCACTTGTGCGTAGGCTAACTGCATCATGACCTTTTACCCAAAAACATCCCACTTCCAGTGAGTATTTATTGTGCATTCATGCTAAGTCTCTTCAGTCGTGTCCGACTCTTTGCAACGCTATGGATGGTAGCCCACCAGGCTCCTCTATCCATGGGATTCTCCAGGCAAGCATACTGGAGTAGGCTGCTGTGTCCTCCTCCAGAGGATCTTCCCAACCCAGGTATTGAACCCATGTCTCTTACATCTACCTGCACCGGTAGGTGGGTTCTTTACCACCAGCACCAAGCCTGAGTATTTACTAAGAATGGGTAAATACTTAGTAAATACTCACTCTCTTATGTAAGCACTGGATAGCCAGCAACTTCACACATTTACACTGTCACTAAGCTTACAAGTATTTAATTTAATGTCCATGCTGCAGTTTTGTCAGTTGATCTCATAATGTCGTTACAACACTTTTCTTCCTCTGGTTCAGGAGCCAGTCTAAGTTAGGTAATACAACATTTCTCTCTCTTTCTTCAGTTAATCGTAATGTTTCCACAGACTTTGTCTTCTGTCATATTGACATTTTTTAAAAAACACAGTGGTTGTTGTTATCATTCAGTCACTCAGTCCAGTCCAGTTTTTTGTGACCCAGTGAACTGCAGCACACCAGGCTTCCCTGTCCTTCACTTCCCTATCCTGGAATTTGCTCAGACTCATCTTCATTGAGTCATTATGTTGATGCCGTCCAGCCATCTCATCCTCTGTCGTCCCCTTCTCCTCCTGCCTTCACTCTTTCCCAGCATCAGGGTCTTTTCCAATGAGTCAGTTCTTGCATCAAGTGGCCAAAGTATTGGAGCTTCAGCTTGAGCATCAGGCCTCCACTTTAAAAAAAATAAACATTCCTCACTGCATGCTGTTCCTCATGAGTAGATGAAAGTTATACCCTCTCACCTGAGCACTGGGTTGGGTGTGGTGTGTCCTTTGCAAGGTCCTCGTCAGGGGACACACACACTGTCTACCTTTTCTCACTGGTGCTACTCATTTTGATCACCTGGTAGAGTGCTGCCTAGTTTCTTCACTGGATAATTATCTTTCTCTTTCTCCCTTGCAACTAATAAGCAGTCTGAGGGGCTGACAAGACCACTGGAATATATTGCTCCATATCAGAATTTCCCCCCAAGGTTCAGTTTAGACTGATGATTTTTGGCTGATACAATATTTACCTTGATGAACAAATTGCAAAATGATTTTCCAACTCCATCACTCTCTCCATATTTACCACTCAGCCCTTGAAATCTCTCGTCAGCATGAGCCCTCCCTTCTCCTCTGTGTATTTATTTATCTATAAATTATTGGTATGAACTCATGAATTTCCTTTTTTTTCAATAATTTATTATTCACTACCATATTTATTTGGGTGCTCAAACAGTCTCAGATGTCGCTAGTAGGAGGCCCTTCAAGGTGACTCCTGTATCCTTGTAACAGGTCCCCAGTTTTGTGAACACTTCCTTACTTCCAGGCTTATCTTGTACCTACCCTACCCTATCCCCGATACTAGTCATTTCTCCAAAAAAAGACATCTTTTCATGGAGAGCGGTATAAGAGAACAAGATTAAGTTTGCAAGGTATGCTTATTGCTAGTGGATTGTCTCCACTTCTTAGCTCTCTTAGCAGACAGAGCTAGGAAACATTACACATATGTGTATATACATGCAGGCTTCCCTGGAGGCTCAGTGGTAAGGAATCCACCTGTCAAGGCAGGAGACAAAGGTTCAAATCCCTGGGTAAGAAAGATCCCCTGGAGAAGGAAATGGCAACCCACTCCAGTATACTTGTCTGGGAAATCCCATGGACAGAGGAGCCTGGTGGACTAGAGTCCATGGGATCTCAAATAGTCAGCCACAACTTAGCAACTAAACAACAACAATATATATATATATTCATACATGTAATAAAAATACAAATGCATGCATGTATATTTTTGTGCATATGCACTTATATCTATATATACATGATTTCAAGATCATTAATTCATGCTTTCAATCTCAAATTAATTTTTAATTAATTTTTATTGGAGTATAGTTGCCTTACAATATTGTGTTAGCTTCTGCTATACAGCTAAGTGAATCAGCCACACCTATGCAAATATCCCCTTTTTCACACTTGTACTCAAATTTAAATCCATCCCCACGAGGTTCTATGCTGCCTTCCCCCATTCCGTATTTATATGTCTCCTTTCCACAGTGACATCCCTGGCTGCCAATGACATTAAGTCCAGCCATCTTGGAAAAATGTCTGATAGTGCCTATTGATACTAAACATGCATATTCCTATAATCCAGCAATTCTACTTCTGGGTATATTCCCAACAGAGATAAGGACTTATGTCCACCAAAAGCATAGTGTTTGCAGCAGCTTTACTCATAAGAGCCAAAAACTGGAAATATACCAAAAGTCAATCAATAATAGAAAAGCACATTGTGGCATATTTATACAATAATAAATTGCTGTGAAAAAGAATGAAACTCCTGATAAACTCAACAAAGTGGATGAATCTCATGGACATCAAGTTAAGTAAAAGATGTTCAATGTGAAAGAGGATGTATGATATTATTCCATTTATGCAAAATTCAAAACCAGGGAAAATATGACTCTAGAAAGCAGGGTAGTGGCAACCGCTAAGATTTGTAAGGATACGATAATGATTGTGAGGGGACAGGAAGGAGCCTTCTGCAGGAGCTGGGACGGTCTGCATCTTTATCCAGGTAGCAGTAACACAGGTACAATACAAATACAAAAAAAGTCGTCAAGCTATAATTTAAATATTTTACTATATACAAGTTACATCCTATTTTTTTTAATTTAATACAGCTATAAACTAAGCTGCCAATGCAATTAACTCAACTGAGATGACTTAATCAGACCAATTCCACATGTGTTCAGGAAATGACAACTGCATCAGAACTTAATCATCTGCCTGGCAACTACTGCTTTTCTGCTGTAATACACATCCCATGTCAGTAATGGGAAAAAGTGTACATGCAAGGATTCAACAGTACAGTTCATGGGTTTCCTCAGTGTCTTGATTTAATTTTTTGTTGAGTTGAACTGTACTGTCTTATACACAATCCAAACCTTTAATGGTTTATGCTTTGTGTGTAAAGTCACTTGGTAATAGGTAAAGGTTGATTACTGGTAACTTGAAATTCGTGGGAAAAGTCGGCTCCTAGAATCCTAAATGCTCAGAGGAGGGCATTGTGACAAGAGCTTCAATAGTAGAGTGGAATGAACATAAGTTTAACCCCCAGACTGGCCCTTTTGCTACCCTTCTCTCAGTGTCAGCCCTGTTGCCCAGGCAAAGCCAGTATATAAGATGTGAAACCATTCCTCCTTTGATGAAAGCATCTTCTCTTTTGATCAGGACTGAAAAATAAGAGATGAGGGAAGGAAGGTGCACTGCAGTGCTTCTCCAACTTTAAGTGCCCCACAGCCACCTGGACAGCTTGCTCAACCTGAGTGCTGGACCCCACCCATGTTTCTGATTCAGCCAGCCTGAGCCAACACATCTACCAGCTTCCAGGGGATGCTAATGCTGCTGGCCCAAGGACCACACTCTGAGAATTACTGCCGTAATTGCAAGGAATGTGGAATTAGAGCATCAAAGTTGAAGTCCTGAACTTAACCTAATAGTCTGTGACCGTGAGCAAGCAACTTAATCTCTCTGAACCTATTTCCTCATTTGCATGACGAAGACAGTATGTGTCCTGCTTGCCCTATAGGACTGGCATTCATATTTTGTGAGTTCATTTGTGTTTTGGAAACCATAAATCATTAGATCAAAGGTTCTTCACTCTTTCATGCTTTGGACTCCCTTGGCAGTCTATGGATACCATCTCAGGATACTGTTTTTAAATCTATAAAATAAGATACAGGACCAAAAAAAAAAAAAAAAAGGAAACCAATTACACTTAAATGAAATTATAAAAATATTTTAGAAAAATTATTTGTAATATACATAGTGATGTGCTTCTTTGACATTAAAATAGGTAATCTCATGGAGAGTTTTCCAATAATTACTATAGTTCCAGAATAGTGATGATTTTTTAAACAATATTTCAAAATATCTGTAACATCTATAATGTCATGTGAATACATGAGTGACTCCTATTAGTGACAATGTCACAGTATTGCTAATACTATTATGGTCTGTTGCCTATATTTATAATAGAAGGAATGCTAAGTTTCATTTGGGGGTTAGTGAAAATAAAGATGAGATTGACAGACCCCTCTAAGGTGGTCCTTGTGAAGTGAGTAATTGTGTTCCATTTTCAGGGTATTTAGCTTGAGTAACATATTCTGAGACTCACTTGGGATGGTGCCCATATGTGGGCTTCTATGGAAGCTCATAGACCAGAAATAGCAGGACTACAGACCTCCAGCTATATCAGAGCAGCAGTGCCAGTGATGTCTGATCTCTTTACCCTTGAGTTTGTTGTGCTGCTTCCATAATAGCTTCTAAGAACTAGTGAAATATTAAGAAGCTTCGAAGAACTTGTTAGTAGGAGGATCACAGTGATCTGTTGCTGTGATTGATCATGGAGCCAGTGTTTGGGTCATCAACAGTGGGCATTAAGATGGTGGGATGAAAAAAAAAAAGATGGTGAGATGAGGTGTATGAGAAGCAGGGCATGGATCTATTAACAATTTGTACATGAACCTTGGAGAAGGGCATTGCTGATGCAGAGAGTTTAGGCCAAAAATATATGCCCAGCAGTGACAATTTAAACTGTAATCGAACCCAAATTTCCAACAAGAATGGAGATTTCCTCTTATTGACATAGTTGTGAGGTTGCCTTTCAAGCAGACTTTGCCAAATCTTGACCTCAGTGAATACACGCGCTAGCAAGAGCCATGAGTCACCTACACCTTTTTGTGAGTTAGTTCTGGACACCAAATAGCCCTGGAGCTGCTTACAAGTGCAGATATTGTAGATGCAGCTGTTTCCAATATGTAAGGTCAGATGGGGGGCTAGTTTTGGACCTGTTTCAGAAGCTAACCTCTGGGCATATGGTATTAGGACCATGTTTGCAAAAACTCCGATGCTGCCTTTTTTTTTTAAAGTATTTTGCTAGTCTATGGTTAAAAATTCATCTAAACCCTTAGTGAGAATCCACAGATAACAGTTGTTTAGTCGCTAACCCAAGGACTATAGCCCACCAGTCTTCTAATCCATGGGATTTTCCAGGCAAGAATACTGGAATGGGTTGCCATTTCCTTCTCCAGGGCATCTTGCCTACTCAAGGATCAAACTCAAGTCTCCTGAATTGGCAAGCGGATTCTTTACTGCTGAGTCACCAAGGAAGCCCCCAAGGATAACAGTAGTAGATGGTAAAAACATTCAGGGTCCCAGTGTTTAATTTCCTAGGGTGGTCTTTGCCGTACTTCAAATGGTTCTTTAATGGACTTTTTGGTTTCCAGATAATAACCTCTTCTATAATACTGCCATTAAAAGCAATAAAATCTTAGCCAGAACCTACCTCAATTCTGAGCTTTTGATGCTCCAAATTGGATTTTAAGGAGAAGCTGTAAAAAGGGGGAAAAATATTTTATTTCTGCTTGTACCATGTCCTTTATATTAATTTAAAATTTTTAAGCTTTAAAGAAAATAATATACGCATGTGGTAAAACAAATTTTAAATGGTAGTGAAAGGATATAAAATGGGAAATAAATATCTCCCTTCTTATCTCCATCCCAACCTTAACCCCCATTCCTTTCCCCAAATGTTAAATGTTTTAGGACTGTCTTGCCCTAAAATGTTTTATTTGTGTGCCTACATGTGTTTTTTTTAATGTGTATATTTTTATTTTAAAGTGTATAAAAAATGAGACCATACCAAATGGACTGTTTTGTATTTTTGTTTCATTTTAAAATGTATCACAGAGTTCATTTCATACCCACAGACTTGCCTCATTGGTTTCAGGATCATGTGATATTCCATTGCATGGTTATCCAAGATGACAATTTTACTTAAGTAATCCTCTGTTAATGGATATTTAGGTTGGTTTTAGTTTTTCTCAGTTTAAAACGATCTGCAGAGAATATCCTTATTTAAAAAACTCTTTTGTATACTTACAGAAGGATATTTGTCAAGTAGTTTCCTAGAAGAATAATTCTCAGGTCAAGAGTATGGGCATTTAAACCCATTGTGGTGGGGAGAGGAAGGGGAGAAGGGACATTTAACCCCATATTCTTGACCTGAGAATAATTAGTAACCAAACTGCCTTCCAAGGTTGAATCAGTTTACACTCCCACCAATAGTGTGGGGATGCATGGGTAACAGTTGTTGTTTAGCTGCTAAGTTGTATTCAACCCTTTTGTGACCCTACGGACCATAGCCTGCCAGTCTCCTCTGTCCATGGGATTTCCCAGGCAAGAATGCCAGAATGGGTTGCCATTTCCTTCTCCAGGGGATTCTCCTGACCCAGGGATCAAACTTGCGTCTCCTGCATTGGCAGGTGGATTCTTTACTACTGAGCCACCAAGGAAGCTTACTTAGCCATGAAAAGAATGAAATTCTTCCATTTGCAGCAGCATGAATGGACCTAGAGAATATTAGGCTTAGTGAAAAAAGTCAGAGAGAGAAAAAGACTCTATGATATCACTTATATGTGGAATCTAACAAATAATATAAGTGAATGCATATGCAAAACAGAAGTGGACTCACAGATGTAGAAAACAAACTTGTGGTTACCAAGGGGAAGTGGAAAGGGAGTATAATCTGTAAAAATACTGAATCATTATGCAATAAAACCTGAAATTAACCTAATATTGTAAATCAACTATACTTCGATTTAAAAAGAAAGGAGTTCAGACCTACACATCTGAGGGATGTTGTCAAATAGGTAACTAGATATGCAGTCTGGGACTAGGGAGTTCCCTAGAGGTCCAGTGGTTAGGACTCCACACTCTCACTGCTGAGGGCCTAGGTTTGATCCTTGGTCAGGGAACTAAAATCCTTTTGTTCATGTGTAAATTTTTTCATAATACATTGTAAAAAATAGTAAGTTTAGTAACTGTAAATTCAAAGTACACAGAACCAGTGCCATCACAGGTGGCCTACTGTTGACCATGTCACTTAGAGTAAGATCTCCTTTGGGGCTTCCCTTGTGGTTCAGTGTTTAAGAATCTGCCTTGCAATGCAGGGGACATGGGTTTGATCCCTGGGCAGGGAGCTAAAGATCCCGCATTTCACCAGTCAATGGAGCCAAGTGCCACAACAAGATCCTGTGTGCCACAGCTAAGACCCAACACAGTCAAATAAGTAAATAAATATTTTTTTAAAAAAAAAAGAATGGGATCTCCTTTAAATCCAATTTTCCATTGGCCTGGGGGGTTGGTACCCAGGTACCAAATGTGTGAGGCGGGAAATGTGTCCTTTCTTCGCTCAGTAACCATGGAATCTTGCTCCTTGCCCCTCTTCTCCTTTATTACCTCCCTCCTGGGTGTGGACTCCAAGTCATAGTTCTGTCACCCATCTCTGAACTTGAACAAGTTCCCTCTCAGATGTGCTCTGAACAATGAAGCTGCACACCTGCTTAGCAATGTTATGAAGATCCATTCTGACAGTGTATGTGAGAGTGGTTCACAGTGCCCAGCCTTAGAGGCCCACAGAAGTCAGGGAATATACATGAATGGAGGTGACCAAGTAGGAGAAAATCATATGACCCTCCTAGCCCATCTTTAGTTTTGCCGCTTTTAGTAGACATACAGGTAGGGAGAATTGTAAGAAAAATTCTATTCGGTAAGAAAAAATAATAATTCAAGCATGGTACATAATCTATATTCATGAGTCAATGGGTAATAAAGTGAGACTTAGCTTCAGTGTTGGGGAGTATTAAGGAGTGGTGGGGAGTAGGGCAGTCAGAGCAGGCAGGCCCTGTCTAACAGAGGGGGTCCTCCCAGCTCCGTGATTGCTGTCATGACAGAACACGGAGCCAAGGTTAACATGTCTTCTTGTTTTGCAAGAGAAGCTAGAACTCTAAACTTTTTATGTGAAATCTCCCAATTCTTAAATTTGGGTTCGATTTGTTTTTAATTAAAACACTACAATGGCCAAATTAAGCTCACTTGTGAGCCAGACTCAGCTCATGAGCTGCCGACGTGCAACCTCTCACCTTTAGATAATGGGATAAAATACAGTTTCTGTTCCCCTTCCTTTCATCTTCCACCTCCAAGTTTCTCCTTTCTCGCATTTTCCACATCCTTCTCTCCTAACCTCTCCAACCCTTCCTTTCTAGACTAAGTTCAAGAGGTAGAAGGGGTTGAAGTCGGTTGAAGGAGTGATGAGGCCCAAAGAGACGTGATGTGGACGCTTCATGCTGCCCCAAGGCCTAGGCCAGTGCCCCGCACATAGTGGATGAGGCAACAAACTTGATGAGTGAATAAGCCAGCAACCAGGGGTCAGTCAGCTTCTTGGGCACACCTGGGCTCACCTGAGGACTGTCTTATTTTTCTCAACAGCCTTGCGAAGTCGTTCCGGCCGCTCCATCATCAATGGGAACTGGGCAATTGACCGGCCCGGAAAATATGAAGGCGGAGGGACCATGTTCACATACAAGCGTCCAAATGAGATTTCGAGCACTGCCGGAGAGTCCTTTTTGGCCGAAGGTCCCACTAATGAGATCTTGGATGTCTATGTGAGTTTGAACTATTGCCTTTGTGTCTTCTTGCTTCTCAGGACCACACTCAGAAAAGTTAAACAACAAACATCGCCCCGGCTCAATAAGATCATTTGAGTGGCGCCTTTCGGGGTGCCCTTACATGCTTGGCGCGCATCTTTGCCACTCACCTCCAAATGTACCTAGCTCATAGAAACTATAAACTCTCCCAGATGCCTATTACCCTCAGCGTTTACTGACCCAGTAAAACCAATTTTACTTGTTGAATCAAATCAGAGGCAAAACATATCCTTTATTTCATGAGCACTGGCTCTCTTCCAGGCACTTTCCTCCTATGCTAATTTGGCGCGGTTTCTTTTTATGGCAAAAGAAGCAAATGCCTAAAGCAAGACAAGACGACTCACAGTTCCTAGCCCTCTTCAAATTCGATTAAAGCAAGTGAAGAAACAAGAACTCCAGAGTCCTCCACATGACACAGTAAAGCTTGGAGTAGCAACATAGAGATTTACTAGAAGTTCCCTGCTTCCCAGAACACAGCACTTTGATTTCTTTTACAAGAAACTAAAAGTATTAAGTTGCCCCAGAGTTAAAAATGGTCCTTATTTTTATAAGAAACCACTAGAATCCAAGCTTCTTAAAAAAAAATCAGGAAATAAAAGGGGACCGAAAATAAAAGCTCAAAATCAAAGTTTTGATAGAAAGGAATGAGCTCACCCTTCGATATATATTCTCTCACCATCTCCAAAGGCACGCTGGTGTACCTGATATTTTCTGAGTTTGAGTTTTATAAATATTACTTGTCCAACTATACAATTACATGTTCATTCCCTTTGGGCCGAGTGGCTCATGGACTAGAAACAACAAAGGAAGCCTTGTTATAACTCATTCTGAATATTTTTTAATAGACTGTCCAGCGGTTGTTGGACTCTGGGTAAGTTTCAAATGGCATTGGGGTAAAACCTCAGGCTGTTAAAGGCCCACCGTGGGTGGTCTGGGATGTGGTGGCCAATAATAATTTCATAAATGAGACAAGGTTTGCACTGGCAGAACGTTCACATAGAGGCACAGAAGAGCGGGGAAGGGTTTCCAGGCCCAGAATGGCTGTCAGGTTGTGTGTAAAGAGAAGTGAGGGAATTAGGAGTGGACTGTGGGGACCTATGGTCACGCCACCATGTCCCTCGGGGATTCTCTGCTCCCCACATGGTTCCTAGATGTGAGGGGCCCTGAGGTTCTCGTGTCTGCCTTCCCCTAGGTGATTTATAGACAGGAAGCCCCATTTCACATGTAGGGAAGGGGTAAGGGCTGATGGCATAAATGGACAGAGTAGATCCCCTCATGGACCAAACAGGACCCGCCCTTGCAGGAGTGACTCAGAGAATGCCTCTGGCTAACAGGACCTCAGAGAGCAGATGAGGAAATCAGAGGCTATGGGACTGAGGGACCTGTTCCAGGTGACATGGCTGGTCAACAGGAGAACCCCTTTATAAAGCAGTAGAGACAGAAACATCAAAGCATGACCCTGTCTCCTTGCCTGGCTCATATTTTCACTTCAGATTCCTGTTCAGCTACTTTATTTAGCCCACCACCCTGCTTCCCACCAGGAAAGCCAGGGGTACAAAGGATTTTGTGCTCCAAAGCATTGGAAGGAATTAGTCTGCCACTGTGTACTGGCTTGTTTTGTATTCTTGTCCCAGACAGTGTTTAATTGCTGACTCTTCCACAGCCTTATGCAGCTTTTATCATAGGTTTCCGAGAGAATAGGACCCAGGAGACACTTCCCTTATTCGGTACCTGTATTCTCATCCCATCTCTCTGTGATTCTGGAGCTTTCCATGGATGAGAGGGGATGGGACCCAGAGAGTCAATAAGGGAGAGGGTTGGGGCAGACCTTCCTGAGGCAGGCTCACAGGCCAGGCAGAGGACTTCAGAGGAACCTAGAAGAGCCCCTGCTGGCACTGCCGGGAGTCCGGCCCTTCCTTCATGACTGTCCCCCCACCTAGTGTTCAAACGGTGTCTCTGTAGTGTAAACCTAAGTGTCTATTTTGGACATTTTGAGATCTGTGCACAAAATCTAAGTCACGGAGAAGATGGTGGGGAGCCAGCAGAAAGGTCCGCTACCATTGCTCCCATCTTTCCATTTGGAACTTATAAAATCTTGACTTTCAGCCTAGTTTTCTTCAAATCTCTCAGACTATGTTCTTCAAAAGCAAATAGCAAAAAGCCATCGGAAAATAGCTTTCATTTAGTCTGTCACTGGCCCACTATTACTGTTAGATGTAAATCAATCCACTTATTTATGGTTAATGCCACTTACACCATTGAGCCCAGAGTCAGCTGGAAAGGGATGTGCCTGTGTACCCGTGCAGTGACATTGACCTCTGTGTTGTCAGATGATACACCAGCAGCCTAACCCAGGAGTCCACTATGAGTACGTTATCATGGGGAACAACGCCATCAGCCCACAGGTGCCACCTCACAGGAGACCAGGTAAAACCTCTTGCTTTGCTGCCAATCACTCCAAATCATTTCCTTTTGAAGCCCTTTCTCTCTTCATCTTATATATCTACCCTCTGTCTCTTAGTTAACATAGCGAAAATTCATGGACACATATTTCAAAGTCAATAGGCTTTGGTATCAGAGGATGCTTTGGCATTGACCTGAACTTTCTCTGAGAGTGTTTCATTCACTTGATTTAAAAGTGAAGTGCACAGAACTTCCCTGGTGGTAGGTGGATAAGAATCTGCCTGCCACTGCAGACTGGGGTCATGGGTTTGATCCCTGATCCAGGAAGATCCCACATGTCACGGAGCAGTGGCGCCCATGCACCGCAACTACTGAGCCTGTGCTACAAAGCCCAGGAGCCACAACAAGAGAAGCTATCGCAATGGAAGCCCGCACACTGCAACTGGAGAGGAGCCCTCACAGCAACAAAGACCTAGCGCAGTCCAAAATAAAATTAATTAAATGTTTTTAAAACTGAAAAAAAACCAAAGTGAACATTCTCAGGCTGCCTTTCAGTTCAGCATTTTGAATTGTCTTATGTGTTAGTTTCCTATTGCTGCTGTAACAAGTGACCTCAAACTGAGGCACGTAAAACAATAACAAATTTACTATCCTATAGTTCTGGAGGTCAAAAGTCCAAAATGAATTTTGCTGGGCAGGAATCAAGGTGTTGGTGAACTATGCATCCTCTGCAAGCTCTGAGGAAGAATGGATTTCCTTGCCTTTTTCAAATTCAAGAGGCCACTTTTATTCCTTGGTTCGTGGCCCCTTCTTCCATCTTCAGAGCCAGCCAAGAAGCACCTTTAGATCTCTCTCGGCCTCTGACCATCTTCTGCCATCACATCTCCTTCTCTGACTCTCACCCTCCTGCCTCTTTCTTATAAGGACCCTTCTGGTTTCATGGAGCTCAGCCAGATAACTCTCCACCTCAAAACCCAGGATAGCTTAATTATATCTGCAAAATCCCTTTTGCCACATTAAACTAACACATGCCAGGTTCCAGGGATTAGGACCCAGACACCTTCAGGGGGCCACTGTTCTGTCGACCACATGCCGTTTCTCTGGTCCCTTTCTGCTTTCACTGACACAGCTTTGACCTATAAGAAAAGCATCATGGGTTGCATCTAACACTTGACCTCTTCCCTATGGGCTCTGCTGAGAGACAGCGCTGGCAGCTCTGCTTGGCTGCTGCTGGATGTGTCACAGCCCCTAAATGGTGATGGAGCCTACCACCCAAATGGAGACTGTCTTTTCTATCTTTCAAACAGAAAGGTCTGCAGAAATATTCATAATAATCGCTCACACAGACAGAGTCCTCACTATGTGCCAAACACTGCTGAGCCCTTCATATAGAATTCATCAATTCTCACAAGTGTGCTCAGAGGAAGGAACTATGATTAGCCCCCATTTTAAGAGTAACGATATAGAAGCTTAAAGAAACTGAGTTGCTTGGCCACATCCTGGACCTGAGGCCAGCCTGGGTCACTAGCCCCTGTGCTTGTTATACTGCCTAGAGGTGACCTGGTCCAATCCAACGCCTGTCCTAGGAAGTGAGGGGAGAGACATGAGACCCCATCCATCCATCTTTCCCAGGGCTACTGATTGTATAACCAGGTCATCTGTCCCAGATGGAGGAGAAGTCACCTGGGCTTCCTGGAGACGACAGCCTGGTGTTTGCCTGGCATGTGGGGTACATGTGTTGTCTAGACTCCAAGTCAGCACACTCAGCCTGAAAGAATTTTTAAGCCATTTCCAGAAGCAATATACAACCTGAGAAACCAAGTTCAGAAGGCAAAATATTGAGATTACTGATACTGATTTATAGGAGCAATTGGATAGACTATTTGAAATCATATAGGATGATGGTGATTGATAGCAAGCCTAATGGGTCTCAGCTAATGGGTAGCAAGTGGTCCTGCGATCAGCTGCCTGGGACGGAGCAGGCCAGAGGGCTCAGCCATAAAATATTGATGAGGAGAGACAATCTGGACCAGGCTTCATCCTCTCTATCAACAGAGACAGGAGGCCAGGGCTTGAATTCAACTCTACCACTTTCTTGCTGTGCATCTTCATGCAAGAGAGTAACTTCTCTGAACACATTCACAATCCACAGAAAAGAGAGGAAGAAAAATGTCATTCAGAGGCTTTATTTAGGAGGGGGAAGGTATCGAATAAATTAGGTGTCCATCCTAGCACAGTGCCCAGGGCGTGTAAGACACATAAAATATCTTAAAAGGTTTTATCTGATAACATTTGGACCATCTTATTTAAATATACTGGTCTTGATTCTATTAGTTTAATTTGCATATAATATTTCAAACCATGAAGTACTGTATGTGGCCAACTAAATAAGAAAGTTCTGATGAAAGAGGAGAGAAAGCTCTAAGTTTTAACTGCATTTTATAGTAACCCTAGAATTTGCCTCCTTATTCGATATTAAACTAATGAATGCTTGAACATTATTCAATCAAAATAGAAATATGTAAAGTAAAATGCAACTGCTCCACAACTGCCAAAACTTGAAAGCAACCAAGATGTCTTTCAGTAAGTGAATTTGGATAAAGGGACTGTGGCACATCCAGACAATGGAATATTATCCAGTGCTAAAAAGAAATGAGCTATCAAGCCAGGAAAAGACATGTGTGAACTGTAACTGCATGTTACTAAGTGAAAGAAGCCAATCTGAAAAGTCTGCATACTATATGGTTCCAAGTATGTATGTATGACTTTCTGCAAAAGATATAACTATGGAGAGAGTAAACAGAGCAGTGGTTTCCAGGGTCTACAAGGGAGGGAGGGATGAAGACACAGAGCACAGAGGATTTTAGGGCAGCGAAACTATCCTGTGTTATACTGCAATGGTTGATAGATGTCACACATTTGTCAAAACCACAAAATGTACAACACTGAGAGTGAACCCTAATGTAATCTGTGGACTTTGGATTTGTTAAGTGTATGTTCATCAGTTTTAACAAATGTACCACTCTGATGTGGGATGTTGATGGGGGAGGCTGTGCATTTGTGGGGGCAAGAGAAAGAAGGGAACTCTGCACTCCTACTCAGTTTTGCTGTGAACCTAAAACTGCTTGCCATGCCATGCCAGGTCACTTCAGTCGTGTCCAACTCTTCACAATCCAATGGACTGTAGCCTGCCATGCTCCTCTGTCCATGGGATTCTCCAGGCAAGAATACCAGAGTGGGTTGCCATGCCTTCCTCCAGGGATCTTCCCAACCCAGGGATTGAATTCATGTCTCCTACATCTCCTGCATTGGCAAGCAGGTTCTATATGTGTACCATGCATGTGTGGTCAGTCATGTCCAACTCTTTACAACCCCATGGACTGTAGTCCACCAGGCTGCTCTGTCCATGGGGATTCTTCCCGACCCAGGGATCGAACCCGTGTCCTCCTAGGTTGGGAAGATCCCCTGGAGGAGGGCATGACAACTATAGGTATATAGTTGGGCATATATACCTATATGTGTGTGTGTACATATATATATATATATGTACATAAATATTTATAAAGTCTATTTTTAAAAAAAAAAAAAAAAGCAGTATTCCCAACCTCATACCTCACCCAGCTTCCCAGAGGCAATCTCTCTTAACAATTTGGAAGGACTCTGTCCAGCCCTTTCTGTGCATGCACAAACATCTTCCAGACGATTTGAATCTTTGTCTACAATCTAAGTATATCAGGAACATCACATGCCAGTCTTTTAAGCCAACATAAAACTAACCTGAATTTGAAACTTCCTTGAAACTGGTAGAAAATCCAATCCTAATCAATCTGGAGGCTCCCCCACACACCCCAGATATAAGCAAAGTTTCCTGCCTGGCAGGTCTGTGGTGCTCAGGAAACACAAGACCTCAGACACCTGCCTCTCCATCTCTCTCTGACTCTCTCTCTCTTAGAAAGTGCTCTTCATTTTTTTCTCCTCTTTCCTCTGGGCCAGCTTCTCTGGGACCTGCTATCCTTACTGGGAGCTCAGGTTTTTGCTATGGGAAAGAAAAGCTGTTGACTTCTAGTAGATTTGCCTTCTCTCCTACAAAAATCTCAGGCAAGCAAATCCAAGAATTTAGCCACCTGGACTAGGAGAGGAGGAGGAACAGAGATATAGAAGAAAACACAAATTAACCTCTCAAATAGTGTCCTGCCACATCTGCGTATGTGTATGTGTATACACACTGAATTCTGTCATGCTTTTTTCTTTCACCAAACAACCTGTCAGTCATGACATGTACTTGCTTCATTCTTTTTTTAAAAATTACATAGTATTTCATTCATGGCTGTAGTATAATTTCTTTTAACTAGTACCACTGGGTCAGGAAGATCCCTTGGAGGATGACCCGGCAACCCACTCCAGATTCTCACCTGGAGAATCCCAAGGACAGAGGCACCAGGTGGGCTACAATAGGATCGCAAAGAGTTGGCACAGCGGAAGCAACTTAGCCCACATGCACGCACTGGTGGACATCTAAATTCATTCCACTGTTTCAGGGTTTCAAATTAGTATCCATACTTGTACATACAGCTTTATGTAAAAGAAAGGGAATATCTGCATGACAATTGTCCTGGAAATTGAATGGCTAGGTCAAGAGATATGTACATTTGAAATTTAGAGCAATCTTGCCAAGTTGCCCTCCAAAGCTTAGCATCTATTTGTAGGCTCACTCAGTGTGAGAAAGTGTGTTTTACAGCACTTTCAATGAGAGGTTTAGATAAATAGAATTACTGCTGTTGCTTTCTCATGTAGTTCTTTAATTAGGAATGAAGCTGAGCATTGTAGTATGACTTTTGGTTGTGTGTAGTTCTTTTCACATGAAAAGAAAAGACATTGCCTCTCCTGGGCCCTTGCTCACTTTCCCTTCTGTGACGCTCATCTTTTTCTCCTTCATTATATTTTAATATTGAGGAAATTAACATCTACTTATTTGAGATAGATGTGCTTTGAGTTAGGAATAATCTCATGCTACCTGATTTCTCATGCTGGATCATTTCCTCTTGACAACTCACCGTACAAACCCATCACTTGCCTCTCCTAGGGGAGCCCTTCAATGGCCAGCTGGTACCCGAAGGGAGGAGCCAGCAGGAGGGGAAAGAGAAAGAGGGGGACCAAGAGAAGGCAGCCGCGCACGGTGGGGCACCGGAAATGTTCACGTCGGAATCAGCGCAGACCTTCCCGGTCAGGCAACCAGACAGATTCTCTCCCCACCGGCCGGACAGTGTGGTGCCACCAGCTCCACAGGCCCCTCGGCGGAGCCGGGATCACAACTGGAAGCAGCTGGGGACCACAGAGTGCTCGACAACCTGCGGGAAAGGTAAGCGCATGTGAGGGCTAGGAAGGCCTCTGCAGACTCCCAGGCGGGAGTGGGGGACATACAGGTGGGCCCCAGGCATGTGGCAAACCTTTCTCTCCTTGAGCCTGGCTGCAAGATGGCTTGCAGTGGATTCTGTGTTAGGGGGCCCCCAAGACCTGATGATCCACTGGAAGGACCTGGAAAACTCAGAAAAGCTGCTGTGCTCATGGTTATGATTTATTACAGTGAAAGGCTACGGATTAGCATCAGCAAAGGGAAAAGCACATGTGACAAAGTCCAGGAGACACCAAGCCAAGTGCCAGCCTCTAGGTGTCCCCTAGGGCCCAGTAGAGTGACACAGGGCTGCATTTGATTAAGCCAGCAATGTTATAGATGAGCCTAGTATTGCCAACCAGAGAAGCTCACGCCAGTTTTGGTTTCCAAGGGATTTACTGGGGTTCAATCATGCATACTGGGGAAGGCAATTGGCACCCCACTCCAGTACTCTTGTCTGGAAAATCCCATGGACGGAGGAGCTTGGTAGGCTGCAGTCCATGGGGTCACAACGACTGAGAAAACTTTCATGCATTGGAGAAGGAAATGGCAACCCACTCCAGTGTTCTTGCCTGGAGAATCCCAGGGTTGGATGAGCCTGGTGGGCTGCCATTTACAGGGTCGCACAGGGTCAGACACGACGGAAGCGCCTTAGCAGCAGCAGCAGCAGCATCATGCAGACGTGCGTCTCCCACATTGGCTCTTCAGCCTCTAGCACTCCAGAGGTCAAAGCGACACACTACAGCCCAAGGCATGCAAAAACAGGCATTCATGTAAGTCGCATTGTTGGCATAGACTAGATTATCAAAAGGATACAGTGCAACCCAAGATCTCCATCACAGAATAACTCTCTTCAGCAGAGTATTCCAGGGGCTCTGAGGTTAATTATCTCCAGCCTTAGTCAAGGGTCAGTCCTGAACACATGTCTCTCTTTGGAATGTGCAGGGTCTGAGCAACCCAAGCCTGCTGAGTTAACCCTTTCCTGCACAGGACATTCATTAATAATCAGAGAATACACTCATCTAATTCAAGATCTACAAGTTGACGCACAAGGCAAGGTTGTCATTGAACACTTACACAAATGTCATTGGAGAGTCATTCTCAAATCTAAGGATTTCAGAAGGAAAAAATGCTTTGGGAGCTGGCAAGCTTAGTTAGCTTTTATACTCACCAACATTCACAACTCCTTTCCTCCTCTTCAGTAATTTCTTGACCTTGTATTATCCTGTTATCTTAATCATGATCAACTGAGACCACCAGGAACAAGACTGCAGCCCAGCAAAGTCAGTTTATGCAGCAAGGGGGACTACACACCAGAAGGAGTATACAGCATCTCTCCAGTGGAAAGAAAAAATCCAGTAATAGGATTTAGGGGAAGGGTGGGGTTTTGGTTAAATTTAAATTGGGTATGAGGTGATACCTCATTGCAGCTTTGACTTGCATTTCTCCAATAAATAGTGATCTTGAGCATGTTTTCATGCATTGGCTGGCCATCTCTATGTCTTCTTTGGAGAAATGTCTATTTAGGCCTTCCACCCATGTTTTGGTTGGGTTATTTGTTTTTTTGATATTGAGCCGCATGAACCATTTGTATATTTTGGAGATTAATCCTTTGTCAGCTGCTTTGTTTGCAAATATTTTCTCCTACTTTTAGGGTTGTCTTTTCATCTTGTTTATGGCTTCTTTTGCTGTGCAAAATCTTTTAAGTTTAATTAGGTCCCATTCATTAATTTTTGTTTTCATTTTCATTACTCTAGGAGGTGGGTCAAAAAAGATCCTGCTGCGACTTACATCAGAGTATTCTGCCTATGTTTTCCTCTAAGAGTTTTATAGTGTCTGGCCTTATTTAGGTCTTTAATCCATTTTGAGTTTATTTTTGTATATAGTGTTAGAGAAAGTTCTCATTTCATCCTTTTACACATAGCTGTCCAGTTTTCCCAGCGCTGCTTCTTGAAGAGCTGTCTTTTCCATTGCATATTCTTGCCTCCTTTGTCATAGATTAGATGACCATATATGTATGGGTTTTTCTCTGGGATTTCTATTCTGTTCTGTTGGTCTATATTTCTGTTTTTGTGTCATGGGTGGACCTAGAAACTGTCATGCAAAGTGAAGTAAGTCAGAGAGAGAAAAATAAATGTATATTAGCACATATCTGCGGAATCTAGAAAAATGGTGTAGATGATCTTATTTGCAAAGCAGAAACAGAGACACAGACCTAAGAGAATGAATGTATGGACGCCAGAGAGGAAGAAAGGGGAGAACTGGGAGATTGAAACTGACATATTTACACTACTAGGTATAAAATAGGTAACTAATGAGAACCTAGTCTAGAGCACAGGGAATTCTACTCAGTGCCCTGTGGTGACCTAAATGTCCATCTCAGTGGGAAGGAAATCCAAAAAAGAGGGGATATGTGTATACGTAGAGCTGATTCATTTTGCTGCAGATAGAAACTAATATGGCATTGTAAAGCAACTTTTGTAAAGTCACTCAGTCGTGTCCGACTCTTTGAGACCCCATGGACTGCAGCATGCCAGGCTTCCTTGTCCTTCACCATCTCCCAGAGCTTGCTCAAACTCATGTCCATCGAGTCCGTGATGCCATCCAACCATCTCATCTTCTGTCGACCCCTTCTCCTCCTGCCTTCAATCTCTCCCGGCATCAGGGTCTTTTCTAATGAGTCAGTTCTTTGCATCAGGTAGCCAAAGTATTGGAGCTTCAGCATCAGTCCTTCCAGTGAATATTCAGGGTTGATTTCCTTTAGGATTTACTGGTTTGAACTCCTTGCAGTCCAAGGGACTCTTAACACTGCAATACAAATTAATTTAAATAAATAAAACAAGGTTTGTGATAGGCTTGAAGCCAAGCCTGTCTGTGTGTAAAAGGGTCAATATCATTATCAGTCTGGACTGTGACATGGACTCACAACCCTGAGTCCTTTAATACTCCAAAGTTAAGACAGATGTGGGATACGATGTCCAGAGACCCCTGATCTGATGTTCTGTACCTGGGTTGGAAATTGATGCTGCTTATTTGTTCCAGGTGCCTTAGATCTTCGTTTTAAGAGTATGTATAATCTTTTAGTCATGATTTCCTTTGTATATATGGTGAGAGCTTCCTGCTTGTAGTGAAGTGCTACTTGTGATCCTAAAACAGCTGTTCATTGAATGGAGGTTATCATAGAAACAAAAGCTGTATCTCACAAAGTTTCTGCAGCTGGGAAACCTTGAAGCTCCCAGCATATTGGTTTGGGTTTGTTTTGTTTTTATTTTTTTTTTTCCTTTTCTTAGAGAGACTTGTATCTGAGAGCACAATATTTGGGAACCTTGGCATAATCAACACGTGGGAAAATCTTTCACAACCACCTCTAAAGCTTTTACCTTTTTCATAAGAGCATTGACTTGTGGCTTTTGAGAATCGAATTAAAGTCTTTGGTTCCTCTTGGGGTCTGGAGCCTTTTGTGTCTGGAACCTTCGCTAGTTCCATGATGCCTTCAGAGCTGGAGTGCTGACTGATGGGGCTCCAATTGCTTATACTGAACACCTGCACAGAGACTATAAACTGGGGAGTCACTGTACCAACTTCTCTTATAAGCCTTACGAGGGAAACTTAAATGCCTGTTCAACGTGTCTTGACAGGGGCAGAGAGCAAGAGATAATTACACACTAAGGCCAAAAAGAGTTTGGTGAGGCTCTGTCACAGCATCAGTTTAGTGTAGTGAGCAGTGTGGAATGTACTTGACACAGACACTCAAGATCAGCATAAATTAGTCCCTAAATATTCTACCATTTAGGTAGTGGTATGATGCCCATTGGGCTTCCCTGGCAGCTCAGCTGGTAAAGAATCTGCCTGCGATGCAGGAAACCCTGGTTCGATTCCTGGGTCAGGAAGATCTCCTGGAGAAGGGATAGGCTACCAAATCCAGTATTCGTGGGCTTTCCTGATGGTTCAGATGGGGTTCAATCCCTGGGTCAGGAAGATCCTTTTCTGGGTTGGGAAGGTCCCCTGGAGGAGGGCATGGCAACCCACTCCAGTATTCTTGCCTGGAGAATCCCCATGGACAGAGGAGCTTGGCAGGCTACAGTCCATGGGATCACAAAGAGTTGGACACGACTGAGTGGCTAAACACATGTACACATGATGCCCGTTAAGGGGCTTCTCTGGTAGCTCAGACAGTACAGAATCCACCTGCACTGTAGTAGACGGGAGTTCGATCCCTGGGTCAGGAAGATACCCTGGAGAAAGGATCGGCAACACACTCCAGTACTGTTGCCTGGAGAATTCCATGGACAGTGGAGCCTGGCGGGCTACAGTCCATGAGGTTGCAGAGTCAGACACAACTAAGCAGACATGATGGCACTTAAAGGAACCAAGTATACTCAAAGCTAGATGAAATCAAGGCAGTTATAAAAAGGATAAAAATTGTTGTTGTGTGGTTTGATGTCAAGGATGGCATGTGTAGAAAAGTCTCTTCCATCTCAGCCTTTAAATGCAGCCTGGCCCAGCCTTTCCAGTAAGATGAGATGTAGGCCTGTCTGGAGACCCTAAGGCATTGTCTCATGGACACAGTGGGACAAGGACAGAGCATGTGCCCTTGGCCACCCTGCATGCTGCTCACCCAGCCTTGTGTTCACTGGACAGATGCCACTTACTCATGCAGGTGGTCATTCAGTGGTCTCTGTCTATTCTGTCCCAGGCACAATGGAGGGACCCCTTTGCTCCCTCTAAGATTTGCTCTGAGCCAGCGATGACCTCAGACGTGCGGCGCAGGAAGGCAGTGCAGAGGCACAAAATATTTAGCTCATCTCGTGGTCCTCAGTGCAGTGAGAAGTATGCCGTAACCAAGAAATTCTGAGCCTGCCAGGGCTGTCCATCTCTCTTCTGCAAAACCCAAGTTCACTTGCTTTGTAATCTTATCATTTGGCCCCACAAAAACCCTCTCTAAAACTCTTCTCCAGTCCTTCCTGGCAGCGCTCACCAGACCACACATGCCTCCCAGGTTAAAATTTCAGCACCATGATAGCATCATCACAGGAAGGAACTCTGTCACCAGTGGACAAGAGTGACCCATACTCTGCTCAGTCATTGCCCAGACCTCTGTCTATCTGGTCGGATTCTTGGCGTGGCACAGTTGATCCCTGAGTTTAAAGACTGGAGTCATTTACTGTTTTCTTTCTCCTTATTTTGCTTCTCTCTTCACAATGCCTCACTGACCTCTGCACTGGCCCCTGCCCTCGGTGACTTGCCTCATTTTACCTGTGGTATGCTCCCCACTCCAATGGAATGTATTTCTATTTTGATTAACATGCTCAACGTCCAGCCCAACCAACTGATCCCAGATTTTTCCTGCTGCCTGAAGTCCAGCCAGCACCTGACCTCCCCACCCCATGCTTGCTGGCTAGCACTTAGAGGACTAATCGTGTGGCATTCTTGGACAATGAAGAGATGGCCAGGTGCCATTTTGCAGAGATATAAACGGACGCAAAGAAAGAAACCATTTTGATCACTGGGTCAAGAATTATAGAGCTAGTGTTTTCTCACCATCAGAGAAAGTGTGCCTCTGAATTTATTTCCTTGGCTAATCTCTGAAACTTAACAATGGACAAATGTACCCTACAGGCAGTAAGAAGGCGGAGGGAGGCAGGCATTGGCCATGTGCCCACAGCCCCAAGCAGGAGCCATATTCCCAAGGTACAGAGTATTCCTAGGGTAACCTGTATCCTTTTAGCTAAGGACATTCAATTCACCCCTCATTAATGCCAAGCAGTTGGGGTACTTACTTTTGTTTTCCAGTCCACAAACTTGTAAGTAGAAAAGTTTAACTCACATGGTCTGGAGGGAAAGTGATAGGCTAAATAATAAGATTTTTACTTAATACTTTAATGGCTGGGTCCCAGTGGGTATCCTGCAAGCTGTGAACTGAATCTTATTCATCTTTATAACTCAGCACAGTGTACTTAACGTTTGTTGAATTTCATTAAAAAATTTCTTCTTAATGGAAGCAGATTTTGTCACTGGACAAAATTTAATTCCACAAAAGCTTTTGCTTCCTATTAATTTTATAGCCAGCACTGCTTTTTACTCAGCTAATAACTACTCTTAATTGGAACATTATTTTAAAATAATGGTCTCAAGTTATAGCTGCATTGTAAACTTTTACAGCAATAGTAGTTTAAACAAATGATTGTTCTGATTCAAAACTGTCCTACAAACTGTCAGGTTTCCTATAAGAACTACCCTCTGGCTCATTGTGTCACACAAGACCAGCCTAAGGAAGCACTGAAACACTTTGTGGCTGATGGAGTATTTAGAGACACTTGCATTCAAAGTTATCCCTCTAGTTACAATTAAAATTATAGCAAGTTAAAGCTCAGAAACTCTAAATGCCTGGCCAATTAGCAACAGAACTGAGACAAAGCTGTAGGATAAATGATAGTGTTCTGCCTAGCAGGATTCAGGTACTGGCCTAGACTGGGGCTTGGGTGGGTAGACAATTATAAAAATTTTAAAAAAGCATATTATTCTTCAGACACTGGAGTTGCACAATCTCTTTTTAAACACCCATTAGTAATACTTCAGTGCTGCCACCAGGGGGTAGCAGAGAGAGGTGGGCAGAATTGAATCCACATTTTTTTTTTCCCCAGTTGAGAGCTAGAAAGTTCACTGAACAAATTCTGTTTTCTCCAAAATAGATAATGCTTTGCTAAGTACAAAACACTCAGCTGTGCATTTAAAACAACTTGAGGCCATTAATATTTTTTTAGGAAAGAAATAAAAACAAATTTTAGACCTCTGAAAAATATTCACTCAACAAACGTTTATGAGCACATACAAACTTGGGCTTCCCTTGTGGCTCAGCTGGTAAAGAATCCACCTGCAATGCAGGAGATCTGAGTTCGATCCATGGATTGGGAAGATCCCCTGGAGAAGAGAACAGCTACCCACTCCAGTATTCTGGCCTAGAGAATTCCATGGACTGTATAGTCCACGGGGTCGAAAAGAGTCGAACACGACTGAGCTACCTTCACTTCACCACCCTGCTGTACTGGGGTTACAGGATGGAGCAAGAACTAACCCTGTCCCCAAGAAGCTCACCGTCTCATAAGAGGCAGACATGTACTCAAATAACTAAAATACCATCAGATCAGTACCTTACTAGGGTAATGCGTAAAAATGATTTACAAAGGCAAAGCCAGCTGCTTTTTTAGCCTCTCTTGAATCTTATTTCTCTGCCCCAGCCTGACTGTCTCCTCAACATACCTGACACTCACAGGCCAGTTTGCCATGCATTTTTGTTCTAGTTCAACAACCTGAACAGCTTCCTCCCTCCAAGATACACAGCTGTGTGCACAGCTACCCAAAATCAACCCTCTGTGATGCAGCTAGATCCCTCAAGACCTGTTCTCTTTCATGTCTCCAGAAAACCTTCAAAAAACGTTATTATTTGTGTTCATTTTATAATCACTCCCCTGCCTAGCAATCTCTCTTGTTCTCTTGAACTCTTAGGAAAATTGTTTTTATCTGCCATTGTACATGTTCAAACCCTGTCCCCAAATAGGTCATAAGACCTTTGACGATGGGAACTATTCCTCCTGTTCTTTGTTGCCCCCTACAGTGCCTGGGAAAGCCCTTGCGCAGGAGGTGTTGACAGCTCAGGGTGGAGGAGTGTGTGTGGGTGAACAGATCTGTTTCTGAGGCTTCTCTTCATCAGCACCAGGATCTCTGCATGTCTGCATCCAAAGCCCAGTGTTCAGACACTTCTCCTTGCCCTTGCAGGATCACAGTACCCTATTTTTCGCTGTGTGCACAGAAACACTCACGAAGAGGTTCCTGAGAGCTACTGTGACTCGACCATGAAGCCGACCCCCGAGGAGGAACCCTGCAACATCTTCCCTTGCCCAGCCTTGTAAGAGGACCTCTCTGCTTCTGTCGTGTGTTTCTGGCTCAGGTTGCTTTTGCATAGGACCCTAGTAGTAAATATAATCTGATTTTTAAATCAGCCTACATCTGGTTTAAAAGGAAACTTGGTCTGTGCTTAAAATGCAATCTGTTTAGCAAGCATGCCTGTCTTTCAGGACTAACACAGGAGCTCCTGCTGGAGTGTGCTTCCACAAGAGCACACTCCCAGGAAGCCTTTGGTGAATTGTAGCAACTAGGTTTTAGCTGGTAAGGGAAACAAAGAGGGAAGCAAAGAGTTACAATCCAGTGTGGTCAGTGCTCAGGTGAGCTGTGTACAGAGACACAATTTCCAAAGTCACAAATAGGTCTGCCTGGGGAGCGTCTCAGGAGAGGTATTGGGTTAGTTATTGACTAATAAACAGGACACTTTTAGAAGAACAAGGCAGGGAACTTCCCCGGCAGTGCAGCAGTTAAGACTTCACCTTCCATTGCAGAAGGTATGAGTTCAATCCTGGCTGGGCAGCTAAGATCGCACATGCCTCATGGCCAGAAAACCAAAACATAAACCAGAGGCAACATTGTAACAAATCTGGGGCTTCCCTGTTGGTCCAGTGCTGGAGAGTCTGACTTACAATGCAGGGGACACAGGTTCGACCCCTGGTCTGGGAAGATCCACATGCCACAGGGCAGCTAAGCCCATGCACCCCAACTGCTAAGCCTGCGCCCTAGGGCCCAGGAATCACAAGAGAAGCCACTGCCATGAGAAGGCTGGGCACTGCGACTAGAAAGTAACGCCCTGCCTCCCACAACCAGGGAAAGTCAGTGTGCAGCAACGGAGAACCAGTACAGCCAAAAATAAAAGATAAATATTTCTTAAAATATGGTAATACTTTCAATAAAGACTTTAAAAAGGTTCCACATCAAAAAAAAAAAAAAAAAAACCTTAGAAGAACAAGGGGGAAAAGCCCTGAAATGGGGCTAAAACGTAATTCTCAAACTGATAAGAACATAGTTCTTACCCAAAGACACAATGGACTCGTGCTAATGTCTTATTTAAGTAAATGCCAAGACAGGATGACAGAGGAGAATATGTGACACTGATGTGTCAATAGTTAATGAAGAATAAGGAAGGTTGGAAGATTTCTAAGTTAGTCTCGAAGAGGGTTAATGTACTACAGGGTGATAAAACTCACCTTTGGAGTTATTTTGGTGACTAGATAAAAAATAATCTCGTGTCCCTTCTTGGTTTTCTGTAATTTTATGGAACATGGGTCCTAATCACTGATGAATAGCATCTGGAACAGAGTCCCATCCTTCACGGAGTCCGGTGGGCTGAGGCAGGCTGCCAGGCGCTGCTTTAGGCTGGGGGTCCCCCGTGACCAACGATTCTGATGCTTCCGTGTCCACGGGCTGGGCCAGCTTCTGTGTGGGACGCTGTCTTCCTGCTGACTGGGGTGATGGTCCTTCTCGCTCTCTCCCTCCTGCTCTAGCTGGGACATCGGGGAGTGGTCCGAGTGCAGCAAAACCTGCGGCCTGGGCATGCAGCACCGCCAGGTTCTGTGTCGCCAGGTGTACGCCAACCGCAGCCTGACGGTGCAGCCCTACCGCTGCCAGCACCTGGAGAAGCCCGAGACCACCAGCACCTGCCAGCTCAAGATCTGCAGCGAGTGGCAGATCCGGACAGACTGGACCTCGGTGCGCGGCTGGGGGACCTGCTCTGAAGCTCCCCCTGCAAGACCCACGGCTGCCCTCCTGCCTGCCCCCTCCCAGACCTGATGTGGGAGAACCCTGCGTCCTGCAGGAGGACCCTTCCTGCAGTGTTCTGGAAGGACTTTTCTGCTAAGCATAGGAAGTGCTGGTTGCCAGATAGACTTAAGGGCTGACTTTCCATCAGGGTGACCCATGGGAACCGTGTGCACACAGGTTTCCTCGCTCCTGTGTCACGGTGGCGTGAAGACCAGTGGCTGGCAGAGTCGACTCCTCCTTGCCAGCCTGCTCTCCCATTTCATAGATGACATAACTGAGGCCCAAAAGATCAAAGTAAGCCCGGGATCCTCCCCAGGTAGCATCGCATGGCTGGGTGCACAGCAACCCGGGTCAGGCCTTCCCCGTCCTCTGCTCAGGTGATGGGTTAGGAGGATGAGGGCGCCCTGTTGGGAGGGGCCCTCGGAGACAGCACTGCCCTCGGCGCTGACATGCGCTTGCTGTGTTTTAGTGTTCGGTGCCTTGTGGAGTGGGACAGAGGACCCGGGACGTGAAGTGTGTGAGCAACATCGGGGACGTGGTCGACGATGAGGAATGCAACATGAAGCTCCGGCCCAATGACATTGAGAACTGCGACATGGGACCCTGCGCCAAAAGCTGGTTCCTGACCGAGTGGAGTGAGAGGGTGAGCGAGAGGGATGGCGGGCAGGCAGGACCGAGTCTGCTGGGCTGATGGTTGGTGCACCTCCAGGAGTATGCACCAGGAGGTGCCCCAAACCACACAGAGATGAATCTCTAGTTCGAAATCCCAAGGGTGATTTCGGACTTTTGGGGAGAGGCCTAGAGATGAACTATCATAGGCTTTCTATGCTCCTGTGAAGACTAAGGGCCTCGGAGAGCAAGACATGGGTGTGAAAGAACTTATTTAATTCTCCTTAGCTTGTCACATGAATATTAAATAATGAAGTTCTAAATAAAGTGCATAAATGCATCATACCTTTCCTACATCTTGGAAATGTCTGGCATAGAACAGGCACTCAGCAAATGACAGGCCCCTCCCCTGCTTCTTACAAACTCAAAATCATCCTCAACATTCCTCTTCCCAGTAGCCAGACCGCCTTGGGGGGGTCCCTGGTGTCAGGTGTCAAGGATGAACTAAAAGGTATGTATAGTTCATCATTATCCCACCAGTTGCCTGTGTACAAGGGAAACCATTATGAGTTCATCTATCAAAGACAAAAATAAGATTTATGTTAGAAGAGAGAAAGTGAAAATTAAAGTCTCTCAGTCGTGTCCGACTCTTTGTGACCCCACGGACTATACAGTCCATGGAATTCTCCAGGCCAGAATACTGGAATGGGTAGCCATTCCATTCTCTCTCCAACCTAAAGAGCAAACCCAGATCTCCCACATTGCAGGTGGATTCTTTGCCAGCTGAGCCACAGGGAAGCCCTAGAAGAGACAGACGTGGCTGTAATGGTTGCATATACCTAATGAATATACCTAATGCCTCTGACTTATACTCTTAAAAATTATTAAAATGATAAAATTTATGTTATGTGTATTTTACCACAATAAAAAAAAGTTTAGGAAAGAGTACTAAGTGCAATTAAAAGATATGCCTAGGGCAGGACAGGGAGCGGGTGGAGATGGTGCTTTTGCCTGCCTACTCTTGTGGAAGCTGCTGATGGGTGGGCAATAGGAGTATTCTGACCAAGGCCGCTGAACTGCTCATCAAATGGGCAGTGTCTGGGTCTCTGGATTCGTCATAAGACTGTGGAAGTTTAACCGGGATGGAGGTATGAGTGGCTGCCTCTTAGTTCCTCCCTATCAGTTAGGCCAAGTCTGCACCATTTCCCTTAGAAGAATCCCTCAGGGTGCTTCCACGCTGTAATGTGCCTACAAATCCCTGGAAACCTGGTTACAGTGCAGAACCAGAGTCTTCCTGCCAGGAGTGTTTTCAGACATCCAGGTAATAATGGAAAAGATACGAGGGACTGGGTCACGGGCCCCCAGACACACAGACGTGTGTGGGCATACTCAGTCACTCACTCGTGTCCGACTCGTTGCGACCCCATGGACTGTAGCCCGCCAGACTCCGCTGCCCATGGCATTCTCTAGGCAAGAATACTGGAGTGGGTTGCCATTCCCTTCTCCAGGGAATCTCCCGACCCAGGGATCAGATTCAGGTCTCCTGTATTGCAGGTGGATTCTTTACCTCCTGAGCCACCAGGGAAGCCCCAGCCACACAGATAATAGGGATGTGACATACGCGGATGTGCCTGGTTCCCAGACCAAGCCCTTCCTCATATCAGGCTACCTCCCAGTTCTCCCCTAGCGGTGGCCTTCGAGGAGTGGAACCACCTGCCTTAGTATCAGGCAGCAGCGTCTTGTGAGAGACTTCAACCCTCCTTTCCCAGACCAGGCCAGACTCAGCTGCTAGGAGGCAAAGTGCCCGAGTTTTCGCGCTCTCGTTCTTCTGCTGCTGAGTATACGGTAAGCCCTCTACATAGGAACCTTCGAGTTTCGAACTTTCAAAGATGCAAACGTGCGTTCACATGTTCAGTCACGTAAGTTAGTTCCCCTGTCTGTCATACATTGTCAAGTGTGTGCATTCTCTACAAGAGGTTTTGCTTTTGTGTACTTTACTATACAGTCCTGCATAGGGCATAGCAGTACAGTATCTTTATTTCAAGCCCAGGATGTCCAGAAGCAAGCATAAAAGCAGCGGTGATGTAGCTGGTGCTGTACTGCACTTTTCCAGGTACTGTACTGTAAGATTAAAATATTTTCTTTTTCATGATTTTGGTTTTTTGTATTATTTATGTGAAAAGTATTATAAACCTATTACAGTATATATATATATATATATATATATATATATATAGCTGATTGTGTTAGTTGGGTACCTAGGCTAAGTTTGTTGGACTTATGAACAGATTGGGTGGCTCAGTGGTAAAAGAATCTGCCTGCAATGAGGGAGACTTGGGAGACATGGGTTCAATCCCTGGGTCAGGAAGATTCCCTGGAGGAGGAAATAGCAACCCACTCCAATATTCTTGCCTGGAAAATCCCATGGACAGAGGAGCCTGGCGGGCTACAGTCCATAGGGTCAAAAAGAGTCGGACACACCTTAGCTTCTAACACATACACTTGGAAAGGAGTTCTTTGATATGTAGGGGACTAACTGCATTTTTGAACTTGAAAGCCAAAACAGGTAGAACAGGTAGTCTGACAAGTGTAACTATTAATCACAGCCGTGGGACAGGACATTTGGAATGAAGACTGTCTGGGCAAACCTAGACTGGGTGCCATACTGATGTCCCATAAAGGAGGAAACTGTGAATGACAAGTGGTCAGTGGCTTCCAAGGGAAAGAGTTGGTAGGGAAATGGGGGGTTCTGTCCTCCTTCACCTCCTCTGAAAGTGACTTCAGAACCTGTGCGGAGGCCTCCTCTCTAACATGCCCGTCCTGTCTCACAGTGCTCGGCGGAGTGCGGGGCTGGAGTGCGGACGCGCTCGGTGGTGTGCATGACCAACCACGTCAGCAGCCTGCCCCTGGAGGGCTGCGGGAACAACCGGCCAGCAGAGGCCACCCCGTGTGACAACGGGCCCTGCACAGGCAAGGTGGAGTGGTTTGCGGGGAGCTGGAGTCAGGTGAGTGGCCAGAACTGATATGTCTCTGTCTCTGGTGAGAAGCAGCATAGCAGAGGGGTCAGGAGACAGGGCTTGGTGTCTCCCAGGGATGCTGAATCTCAGCTGTGCTACCTATGACCCTGGAGAAGCTACTTATGCTTTTAGAGCCTCGTTCGGTCAACAGTGTTTACTGAGCACCTACTATGTGCTCTTCTAAACCCTTGGGCTACATCACTGAGCAAAACAAATATCCCTGCCCTCAGGAAGCTTATGGTCCAGCATGGTTTCCTTATCTATATGATGCTGATGGTGCCAGCACCTATGAGGTTATTTTTAGAAGAAGCGAAGTGATGTTTACAAAGTATGTGATGCAGTGCCTGATATACAATAAACACACAATAAATTGTAGCTTCTACTGACTTTACTGAACTGCTGTTGTTAATAAAGTCAGTTTGGGCTGTACTTGAAAGTCAAAGCAGAAATAGATATGATCCATCAATCCCACCTCTGGATGTATACCCAAAGGAAAGAAAATTACTATCTGGGAGAGATACCTGCATCCCCTTCCATGTGGATAGCAGCATTATTCACAGTAACCAAAGCATGGAAATAACCTAAGTGTCTGTCAACAGATGAATGAGTAAAGAAAATGTGGTATTTTTTTTTTATAATGGAATATTATTTGGCCTTTAAAAAAAGCTGGAAATCCTGCTGCTTGCAACAACATGGATGGACTTGGAGGGCATTATGCCAAGTGAAGTCAACCAGACACAGAAAGACAGGCACTGCAGTGGTATCACAAGTAGTGGAATCTGAAAAAAAAGTTAAATTCAGAGGAACAGAATAGAGGGATTTCCCTGGTGGTCCAGTGGTTAAGAATCTACCTTCCAGTGCAAGATATGCAGATTCAGTCCCTGCCGAGGAACTAGAATCCCACGTACCATGGAGCAGTTAAGCCACAACAGAGACACAGCACAGTCAAAAACAATAAATACAGAATTTTTAAAAAGAGACAATAAGTAGAATGATGGTGGCCGGGTACTGGGGATGAGGGAAAATAGGAAGAGATTGGTAAAAGAGTTCAGACTTTCAGTTATAAGACAAACAAGTTCTAGTGGGGGGAGCGGTCTAGTGTGTACCATGGTGTCTATACTGCGGTAGATAATACTGTCCTATATAATTGAAACTTACTAAGAGAGTAGAACTTAAGTGTTCTCACATTTGCATGTAAAATAGGTAAATATGTGAGGTGATGGATGTGTTAACTTGATTGCAAGAACAATTTTACAATGTATATGTATACTATATCATCATGAGCATACTTTTAATATATTACAATTTTATTTGTCAATTACATCTCAGTAAACCTGGGGGAAAGAAGCGGAAACAGAAGAAGTTACGTTTGTTCATTATGAAGAACCAATAACGCCAAATATCTCAATAAAGTGACTTCATTGATCAATTAATTTTTCCTTAGCGTTCCAAAATTGCACATGAGCCCCCTAAAATCATTCCCTTTGCCCTGTTATGATGACCATCAGTATTTTGATTTCTTGGGCCATCTAGGATTTGGCTCCTAGGGCTGACTTGTTCTCCAAAGAATTTTGGCTGATGATCATGATTTATACATTCTCTGGACCTTCGGCTCCATATAGAATTTTATTTCTTTTAAGTAGCTTTAAAAACAGACCCTGAAAAAAATGGACTGCCTTGTTCTTGTAAATTGATACAGCCCCTTTGGAAAGCAATTTGGCAATAAAAGTCAAGAACCATAAAAATGTTCATTTGCCTTAACCCAGTCACCCCACTCTTGAGGATTCATTTTAAGGAAATAATTAACAGGAGGGGAAAAAAAGCCTTTTTCAATAGAGATGTTCATGACAGCAGGGCAGTTAGGGATATTATGGCATATCATAACTCATTAAGGTATTATGTAACAACAACAATGATAATTAGGAAGATGTGGAATGTACATATAATGGCAAGTGAAAAACAGACTGTGTTAAAGTATGTGAACCCTATCTCAACTGCTTCAAAGGATAGCTTTTCATATAAACATGAGCAAATGTTTTCTCCTCAAATTTTCTTTGATGTTTTTATAATACAAACTGTAAAATATTAACAAATTCAGAAAAGAAAGAATTCAAGTACTACCAATGCTACCCAAGTCGGTATCAGAGTTAGGCATACTTGATAACTGATCCCAGCTCTGTGTCCCCTTAGTTCTCTGACTTGGGGTGGGTAATTTAACCTTTCTGAGCCTGTTTCCTCATCCAGATAGGAGAATGATAATACCACCTTTTTAGAGTTGCTATTGGGTTTTCGTGAGACGCTGTATATAAAAGGGTCATTGCTTGGGACATAGGGAGTACTTAATAAATATTCGTTTCCTCTTCTCCATGTTTGTTATTCTTTCTGCCAGTGTTTCTATCTCATTGTTGGTAGCCAAATATCTAGGGTCTAAACCCCAAAAATAATTCAGAAGTGAACAGTGTATGGGACACTCCACTAAGTATCTGTGGAAACTCCGGGAGAATGGTGGAGGTCAGGGAAGCATGGAGTGCTGCAGTCCATGGGGTCACAAAGAGTTGGACAGGGCTTAGTGACTGAACAACAGCAATCTGTGGAAACTGAGACAATGGGAAGAGGCCTGTGTGAGACTGTAGTATCAGATTATAGCAACCTTCACACAGAGCAGATAACAAGTGGAATTCAACTCACGTGTCCACTGGTGTCTGAGGAAGAAGAAAGGGGAGCAGGATTCAGTTCTTTTTCATTTATGGGCCTCCTATTAACTCTAGGACCTACTCAGAGAACAGGCTTCCCCAGTGGCTCAGCTGGTAAAGAAACCCCTTGCCAATGCAAGAGACATAAGAGATGCAGGTTAAATCCCTGGGTCAGGAAGATCCCATGGAGAAGAAAAAGGCAACTCGCTCCAGTATTCTTGCCTGGAGAATTCCATGGACAGGGGAGCCTGGTGGGCTACAGTCCAAGGAGTTGCAAAAAAAGCTGGACATGACTGAGCATGGGCGCAAGCACTCAGAGAAGTGAGAATCACATGAATCCTGATGAAGGCAGCATTTATTTCTGATAAGATTAGAAACATGGAATGTATAGCCCTGTCATCCAAAGGGTCAGGACCTGATTGTAGACCAGGTTTTGTTTCTGAATTTATAAGACTGTCAGAGCCTGCTGACACCTCCCTGCACTGAGAATTGGATATTATCCCCAAAGAAAATGAAATAGAGCATGCTTAGTTATTGAAAGTAAGTCTTAAACATTAATTGACTTCAGGATATAAAAGTAAGTATTCCTTCCAGACCTATGGTTTGAATGAGAGTTGGCCTCAAATGCCCCGCTGGCCTGGTCACAGTGGTTGGTCCAGATTGGACATGTGACCCAAGCTGAGTCAAACTGAGTCCTTCCCTGGGACTTTTAATGTGGACTTAGGGGAAAAGACTCCCTTGGAAGTTGTGAGCACAGGTGCTAGCAGTGGTCCTATTGAGGCTTGTAGATAAGCTGTCCCAAGAGAATGAGACTTCTCAGGTTTAGGGACCCTTTTTCTACTCTGGAAATGGAGTTGCCCAACTCTTATTCATAAGTTATTCCACCAAGCCTATTCAGTTCAGTTCAGTTCAGTCGCTCAGTCATGTCCGACTCTTTGCAACCCCATGGACTGCAGTATGCCAGGCCTCCCTGTCCATCCCAACTCCTGGAGTTTACTCAAACTCATGTCCACTGAGTCGGTGATACCATCCAACCGTCTCATCCTCTGTCGTCCCCTTTTCCTCCTTCCTTCAATCTTTCCCAGCATCAGGATTTTTTCAAATGAGTCAGCTCTTCACATCAGGTGGCCAAAGTAGTGGAGTTTCAGCTTCAACGTCAGTCCTTCCAATGAACATTCAGGATTGATTTCCTTTAGGATGGCCTGGTTGGATCTCCCTGCAGTCCAAGGGACTCTCAAGAGTCTATTACTCATGCCCAGATGCTTTCTTTCTTCCTTGTCAATTCTGAGCTTACTTCATCTTCGTGTGTGCATGCATGCTCAGGTGGGTTCAACTGTCTGCAACCCCATGGACTGTAGAACACCAGGCTCCTCTGTCTATGGAATGCTCCAGGCAAGAATACTGGAATGGGTTGCCATTCCCTTCTCTAAGGGATCTTCCTGACCCAGGAATAGCACTCATGTCGCCTGAGTTGGCAGGTGGGTTCTTTACCACTGAGCCATCTGGGAAGCCGTGCTTCACACTTAGATTGTCTTAGTTCTTGGAGGGCAGGAGGGTCTTCCACAGTCTTTAGCCATCAGGAGCAGGCCTCTTGTCTGCCCCTGTGTCTGGGTCACATATATTTTCTAACATCTGAACAGACAGCTCCAAAACTAAGAAGCCTTGTAGTTTTCTGTATACCTGTGAAGATGGCAGAAAACAGGCTCAAAGTAGAAATTGCTGATGGAGATGTTTATCATGACCTGTGTGACTAATCTGTAGTCTGTTGGCTTGGGTTTGAGATTTTCTTTGCTGTGTGTTGACATGGGTTCCGCCCCCCACCCACCTTTTTTTTTTTTTTATTTCACCATGTGCCTGCATACAGAAGCAAGGCTAATATTAAGAGTTGCATCTGTAGACATTTTTACAGGCTTTTCATAAAGGCAATAGCTTCTTTAAAGTCTTTAAAAGTATATAGGTCACAGCTTATAAAATTTTTTCAATCAAAATGTAGTATGAGTATACCAAACACAAACAGAAAACATTTTGCAAAGTAATAGATACTAACTAGAATAAGTAATGGGCAGTTGCATGTGTCGTATTTCCATAATCTAATGCAATGAAGCAAGACATGTAATTATCTCCCTGGACTCTTTGCAGTCACAACCTCAGTGAGCTTCGGCTCCAAGTAAGGAGCCAAGGAGTTGGATTCTGTGGACAAAGGCTTCCTGCTGGCTGCCTTGGGGGGGGGGGGGGGCTGATCATAAAGGACATTGTCCCAAGTCTGTGATCTTCTTCTGAGTTTTGTGTGTCACAAAGAATTTTAATTTAGCGCTTCACTCACATACATGCAGACTCTGGGAATCAATTCATTTCATTCCCAGCCATACCCTGCCAAAGGCCAGCAGATAAGCTAAAATGTTAGTTCATTGTTTTACTCTGAGAGGTCTCAGAGTCTACCAGACAAAACCAAATGACTGGATGGCATGCTCTGTGGAATAACCTATGGGAAACCCGATTTCGTTCCTATTTTACTGAGGGCATCAGGATCCCAGCCATCAGCATCCTGAAGCTGTGAGATTTCAGGGCAGGTGCTCTCCATGCCAGAAACAGAGCTGTCAGGAAAACTGGAACCTCCCTGAAGCAATGATGGAAAGTTCTGGTAAACATTCCTCGATGAATGGTATTTCTCATCCCCTTTCTATCACATGACACCTGTCTTTCTCTGCTTCCTTCTCTAGTGTTCCATTGAGTGTGGGAGTGGGACCCAGCAGAGGGAGGTGATCTGCGTTAGGAAGAACACAGACACCTTTGAAGTGCTAGACCCCTATGAATGTTCCTTTCTGGAGAAACCCCCCAGCCAGCAGCCCTGCCACCTCAAGCCCTGCGGGGCCAAATGGTTTAACACAGAATGGAGCATGGTAAGTCTTGGCGCTCTCGTCTGCTTCCCCCTACCCCTCACGGCTGGCCAGGCACTGGGCTCAGCCCAGATTCCCTGCACAATCTGCTCTCCTTGGTCACAGCTGGGGTGCACTGAACTCCGCCTGCTTGGTGGGGAGGAGAGAGCCTGAGGCTGGGATGAGCTTGACTTCCTAACTATGGAGGCCATAAAGTGGTGGCTCTCAAATTTTCATGGGCATAAGAACCAGCTGGGATCTTGTTTGCAAAGACTGATTCCGGGTCCAACTTGGCCAAGGAATTTGCTTCTTAGGGTTAGGTTTGATGTTGGCGATGGTCCTTGAGAAAGCAGGAACAGACCACTATTTTCTTCTGCCATTCGGTTTGGAGAGTCTAGAAAGGACCAAACTCACCAGGTCACATTAAAGGCCACAAACTCCTAAGACATCTGCTGGGAAAAGCCCTGATGTCCCTTAACAGGTAAATGAATGAACAGAGGTTTGTCCAAACAGTGGGGTGCCACTCAGCAACAGGAACCAAAGAACTGATACCTCCTATGACATGGAAGAACTTCAAATGCATTTTGCTAAATGGAAGAAAGACTCCCCTCTGCCGACAAAGCTACATAGTATATAATACTGTCTATGTAATATTCTGTAAAAGGAAAAACTATGGGACAGAGACCAGACCAGTGATTGCCAGAGGATGGGGTGGGACAAATCTCACTACAAAGGAACAGCACAAAGAAATTTGTTCTGTGTGATGACAGTTCTGTCTTGTTTGCAGCGGGAGATACACAATTCTCTGAGTTTGTTAAAACAAACAAGACAGACTTTTTCCGCATGTAAATTTAAAAATAAATACAGAAGTGGGGACTCCCCTGGTGGTCCAGTGGCTAAGACTCCACACTCCCAATGCATGGAGCTTGGGTTCAATCCCTGGTTGGGAAACTATGATCCCGCATTAAAGATGCCATATATCACAGCTAAAAAAGATCCCAAATTCCACAACAAAGATTACACATGCCTCAACTACGACCCAGAGCAGCCAAATAAATAAATAAAATTTTTTTAAATAAATAAGTCAAGTGAAGCAAATATGAAATATATCGTTACTATAGTAGCAAAGACAAGTGATGGAAGCTAGACATGTTTTAAATTCACTTTGTTTTATAAATTTGCATTTGGAACAAAGTAAATATTTTATATAATTATAAAACAAAATTTATTCTTTTAAAAAAGAAATCTCTAAAAATGGAAAATGCAATGAAACAAATTAGCCTAAATATGTATGCAGTTGGTGGCATCAGCTCTCTTGCCTGTGGCTCTAAATCACAGTAATCTGGCTGTCTATCCCTGAGGATAAAAAGGACGACAGAAAAATGTCTACATTGTTTGCAATAACCACATTTTTAATGATGGCTGTTGTCCTATGTTCTGAGATGATTGGGTGTATAACAGATGATAAAGTAAATGGATAACTACTTCCTGGTGTTCTGATGATATATGTAATAGTAGATATGATGCTATAGCTCTGTTATCCCCAGTTGCCCTAAGAAACAGGATTCTCAGCTTAGGAGAAAGAAGATAACAGACAAAACAGAAGAGATTAAGCGAAAATCCAGCTGTCCTGAATTTGACTTAGAAATATCAGTTTGAACTCACAAATTAATTTATCTTAAAAAAAATTTTTTCTCTGTTTTATCCACTGAAAGATCCTGAAAACAATGACCAACCCAGTAGCAAAGGCCATGCCAATCAGCCGGAATATGGTTTCAAAATGCCATTCTCGGGACTTCCCTGATGGTCCACTGGTTAAGACGCTGCACTTCCAGTGAAGGAGGCCTGGGTTTGATCCTTGGTCAGAAAACTAAGATCCTGCATACCAAGCAGTGAGACCAAGAAATAAATAAATAAGTAAATGATACCAAAATACCATGCTCCACTAAAAGGAGCCAGAGAAAAATGTCTGATTCCAGGTCTGGGACTGAATAGGTATAAGTTAAATCAAGATGACCTTTTATACCAGGCAACAAGAAAGTTCTTAAAGATGAATTCATGTCCAAAGAGCTCAAGAACCATCTCTGAGCTCTCGATAGGCACTGATAGGGCATCAATGAGCATCAGTAAAAATAATAACTGCCATGCGTCGGATGAAATACATCCATCTATAATCCATCCATCTATAAGTTTATTTTTTATTGAGTGTTTCTTCATTTATTTTTGAGTTAATGTATTGACATTTACCTCACATTCCACTGTTGTTTCAATGTTTAAAATACATTTTTAAATTAATGTCTGCCAACCAAAGAAAATTTAGAAAACCCCCAAATAATAGAGTAAGAACTGAAAACTTAAGACAGGGCAATGTTCAGAAAAAGACATGGAAAATGTAAAACAACTTAACTACAACTTCAGATTACAGGGACACATTTTCACTAAATGAAATTATACCATGTAAACCATCTTGAAAATACCAGTAAATTATGTAATATATCATTGGCAACACAGGTGTGCTTTCTACATGGTATTTAAAAAAAAAATACCATCCATCTATAAGTTTAAATCCATCCATTTATAATAAATTTAAATCCATCCATCTATAATAAATTTAAATCCATCCATATATAATAAGTTTACAATGATTAAAAAACTAATTAGAGGATCCACCATTGTAGGATACTAGAGGAACCAACCTATTATTCTGAAAACTGATAAATAAAGGAAAATAATCAAGCATTTGCCCTGTCTTTCCTAAACAAGCCATATCACTGGGTAACCAGAGAGTAAACATAAGTGAAGAAGGAGTGGGAATGCTTTAGATTCTCAGCTTATAAAAGAGGAAGTAGTATTAGGATATTATCACCATTTTTCACCCCAAATGAACTAATGGATCTGCTCTTAAGTGAGTGTTGACCTCCTCCAAAGAGAGACAACTAAACACATACTGTGAAGTAGTCTCACCACATACACACACACACACAAATCAAACCTGCACCTGATAAGGTTGAATAGGTTGGATCCAACATCCAATCTGTGGGAAATATGGAAGATGGAGGAACATGTCAGCCTGTACCGTGGGGGATGCACTCAGCAAAATCTTAAACTGTGGGAAACTCTTCAGGACAGATGACTCCATTCCTCCAACAAATAAAGTACAAGGGGAAAAACACAGGGGAGAGAACCCATGGATTAGAAGGCCTATCAACCAACTGCAGTATACTGACCTGATGTGGACTCTGATCCCCACACCCCCAAAAAAATCTCTAATTTAGAAAGCTGACATGTCAGTAACAGGGTTTGAAAATTGTAACTGGACTTAAACTACAAAATAAAGCAAGAAAATCTAAAATAAAATTGAGTTTCACAAGCAAAATGGAATATATGTTTGAAGAGAAGAAGCTATTGTTAATTTCTAGGTGTAATAATGGTATTGTGGTAATTTTTTAAGAGTCTTGGTTGGTTAGCACCACAAATTGAAATATTATGGAAGAAGTGATATGATGTCTATGTTTGCTTCAAAGTACTTTGAGACGTCATCCTGGGAGGGTACAGATGGGACGTGGCTAGCCATGAGTAGATGCGCATTGAAGCTGATTAGTAGGTGCAGGGAAGCTTGTTTTAATATTGCCTCTTTTGGTAGATGTCAGAATTTTCCAAAATCTGCCTTCTTCAGTGTGCTGAGCTAATGGGCTGCCAAGAAGTCTAACTTTCTTCCTTTCCCCTCAGTGTTCCAAGAGCTGTCAGGGCGGCTTCCGCGTCCGGGAAGTACGCTGTCTGGCAGATGACATGACCCTAAGTAATCTCTGTGACCCTCAGCTGAAACCAGAAGAAAAAGAATCTTGTAACCCTCAGGACTGTGTCCCTGAAGTTGGTAAGTAGGGAGATGTACCTTGCAGTAAAAGATTCATCTTTCTTAATCTCTGTTGAATTCTCTGGTGTCAAAATGCCAGATTCATCTAGGTCTCTCTGTGACTGTGTGCAAAGTCATGGAGTTCAAAGGGGGTCAGCATCCTTTAGGTGTAAATTTCATAGTTTAAGGTGGCTGTTGATGGCACAGATGGCAAGCAAAGAGAAACTTACATGGGAATTGATTAAACTAACAATGCATTCAGAGATTTGGTTCCAGCATCCTGAAGGTCAGAGTAGACAAATTTCAGCTGCAAGTTTAAAGAAGAAAAATATATATATATAAACTTGCTCTCAGCCCACACTCACACCTTCAATTGGTAATAAACAGTAGGACTGGGATGAATGGCCATACCCCCTGCCCTTTCTCGTCCCCTAAGTCCAGGCTGCTCCTCGTGCTCAAAGTCTTTTCCACTCCCCTCTGCTGCAGATGAGAACTGCAAGGACCGGTACTACAACTGCAACGTGGTGGTCCAGGCCAGGCTGTGTGTCTACAACTACTACAAGACCGCCTGCTGCGCCTCCTGCACGCGCGTGGCCAACAGGCACTCGAGCTTCCTAGGGAGCAGATAACACCCCACTCCACATCCGTGGGCAGGTCAGGGAGTCTGTGAGCCGTGGGACCGGCTGGCTGCTGCCCTACTGGGGGCTCCCTGGCCTGTGGAGCTGCCAATCAAGTTAGTCCGCACCCTGCCTTCGTAAGTGTACACCCGGTGCCCAGGAGCAAGGCCATGGTTGTCCTTTGAGCATCACCATGAACTGATGACCCTCCTTCAGAAGCCTGGCCCCTGCGCTCTCTGCAGACCGAGCGGTGGGGAGTGCCTTCAGCTCTCAGCCGACGGTCCTGGCACTTTCTAAGTCAGCAGCCGGGCCCTGCCTGGGCGCTGCCTTATCCCTGGCGCTTCAGGCCTTTCCAATGTCAGCGCCCAAGGGAGAGGCAGAGGAGGCAGCACCCCCACCCCAGGGCCCCCCTAAGGCTTGCTAAGATGCCTGCATTCCTCTGTTACCTCAGCCCGGCTGTGCCTATTTTCATGCTCAAAGACCTTAGGCTGTTTTCCTGCCTTATGACACAAATATCTCTTGCCAGTTTAGCGCTTTATTGTTTGGAAGGTATAGTCAGAGATATTAGCTCATTATGGCTCATGGTGCCCCAGAATGGGAGGCAGGGAATGAATCATGGTCCCTGTGTTACTGACAAGATAACTGAGGCTCAGCTTAGGTAACTGACCTGCCAGGCATGAGGTCACGGACTGACCCATGCGGTCAGTCCCAGCCCCTGTGGACTGACCACAAAACCTTCACTCCGAGGCCTGGCCAGAAGTCTTACATCTGCAGAATGTGGCTTCCTTTCAGACCAAGAGGCTCAGAAGTTTCCCATTCAGCAAACAAAGCCCAGATCTTTGAGTTCTTTCCTCTGGCCCGGAGTCAAGTCTTTATCTCTTGCATTCACTTGTTTCAGGAGCCTGTTGCTTTTTCCCCTTCCCCCACAAAATCACAGGTCCTGGTGACAGGACTCTGCACGGGTTCTTGAACCCCATCCTTAACAGAACTAGCCCATGAGGTAAGAAAGCCATCGGGGTAGCAAAGTGATTGCCTTAAATTATTATTCTTCTCCCCAGTGGGACACGCCACCCATGGAATCCTACATCAAGGTCACTTTTTTTGTCACCCAGAGCAGATTTCCAGAGCACACAGCTCCGTAGCCCCCTGGGCTCTTTCCTCTTCCTCAGCCATCTCTCCTGGACCTTCACCACACATGGCCCAGGGGAAAGTCTAACCAACCTCTCCCAGTAAGAAGCCTATGTTTATATTAGAAAGAGTCTCCCTTGGGTCTTTCTGGTTTGATTTGTGGATTTCTCTTTGCATCCTGCCCCCTTCCCCACACACACCTTTCCCCATGACTCACAACCCATATCTCCCCTCCAAGGTGTGAGCACTAAGATCTTTATTAATGCAATCAGCCTGGGGGAAAGTGCTATGAACTCCTCCTCCACAATAGCCCTAGAAGTAGGGTCCTTCTTGATTCACTTCATATAATTCTATGGTTCCCAAGGCCTCAGGCTGGAAAGAGAATGCAGTGCATATGGAAGATGAGCTATCTGAAAAAAATCAGTGAAGAAAAAGAAGGGGGGGAAACACATATATATATATATATATGTATATTCTTACACCCACTAAGAAAAATAATCAAGCTGAACAAATTAAAAGCGTTAAGAAAATTTGTCTTATTTAGTACTATGGTCCTGGGCCTATTTCCCACTCAAAGCAAACATTTGCTTTGAAATTTATAGCAACTGAGTTTCTCCCATGAGCCCTTTAACCCCAAAATCTGCTAATTTGATGATGATGTGCTTTTGGAAGCAGTATCACCAGCTCAGTCTGACACACTCCATGCTCCCATTACTCTTGGGCTTTCAGAAATCCTATTTGGCCTTACTATAAGTGTCCTTCTCTTTCTGGAAAGCCCCAGTCACCATTTTCCAAAAGCACACCCATCTCTCCTGATCCTTATATAACTTGTGCAATAAGCAACAGGGCAGAGGCCCAGATTCCCATGCCCACCAATCAGAAGCAGACCAGAGAGGCCAGGCATATGGCTGGTTCCTAGCCAGCACTCTCTCTCTCTCTCTTTCATCACTTGCCTTTGCTTCTCGTCCCAGGGGAGGGTATCCTTTTTGCAGCTGCTCTCTGATCTTCCTGAACAAACCAGTCCTTTAGAGGATTCCTTGGAGGAGGCTTTCTTTACATGCTGGAGGGCAGAGCAAGATCAATGGGTGGAAGAGCAGAAAGGCTGATTTCAACTTAAATGAAGGGAAAACCTTCTAGCCATCCAGGCTGCCCAACACAGCAGAGGTATGGCTGCCATATGAGTGAGTTTACCAGCCTAAAAGGGCTTTCTCCACCAGTGGGAGGTGAGCATCCCAGGTTCTTCCAACTCAGGATATTCACGACTGGCCTGGGGCTTTGTCTCTTTGATGTGTACCCTGGTTCCTAAATCTTACCAACAGTGCTTTAAAGGATCAATGATGCTTCCATGAGAACAGCCGTCCTGCCAGGTGTGGAATTGGGTAGGAGCAAATGAATCAACCCCAGGTCTTCAGGGGAAAAAAAGTACTGAAACCAAGTACTTTTTTTCCTCTTATAACAAATAGTTGAGCTAGTCTTGGAATTCATTTGTCTGGAAAGGGCATAAGTTACTAGATTAGGGGGTTTACCAACTTGTTTTAAAGACTCAGTTTTTATTAATTTCCTGGTTTCTTATATCAGCATCTAAATGCCCCCATTCTTAGCACAACACACATGATAATGTCCAGTAGCATTTCCAGTGACAATGCTCCTTTCTCCTTCCAGAGATGCCTCGTTCCCATTTTCTTGGCCCCCTTGACTCCCCGTCTCCTTCTCATGACCCTCCATCTCCCATCTTGTCCTCAGTCTCTTCCCGTAACTGGCCGAGATGCAGAATTGAAATTTACATTGTAATATTTTTTTTTCTGTAAACCAAATTGCATCAGTCCCTGCTCTGCATTTTAAAATTAGATGAATTTAAGTTCTGTGCTTTTCTCACCAAAAAAATCAAGAAAGCTCCAAATGGAAATAGTTTGCTTTTTTTTTTTTTTGTACTATCACTTATTGGAAAAGGAAAGTGTGCCCCTTGCAAAGGGCAAAGGCTATTCAGTGCAGCCCATCCTTCCCATTCTCACACGGACTCACGTTTCTCCTCCTAGAAAAGGAGCAATGTAAGAAATATGGCACTGAAACAAAAAAGCCACCAGATGGAGTTGGTCCAGTTCATGAAGGGCGTGGTCACTGCCTGCTGCTTGCACGCTGGTGGGGAACCCAGGTGAGCACAGCCAGTGTGACGGCAGAGCTCAGAACTGTCCGTCTGTCCCTTTGCCTTACTTCTCTGGCCCATGGCTAGTGGAGTGTTTATCATTTACTCACCCCCAAAGGATTTAGCTTTCACCATTCCTTCCTTTAAAAAAGAATGGCCTTCCAGAGGGACGAAAATGAGGGCCACTATCTTCATTTGTTGTTATCAAGTTGTGTGGCAGAGTGAGAAACCCAGATGTCACTAATGCCTTTCTAAACCTGTGGCTGTCTTTTTCTAATTTGAACATCCATTTTCTAAAATCAAAGACACACATGTAAGTGGTAGAAAGAAATATGATTCCCCTTAAAACAGATTGAATCATCAAACCTGAGGGAACCTCTGTCAGCCTGGCAGGTGGAGACCAGCACTGCATCCTTGCCATATGAAACATTTTTAGTGTGGCTTAGATGGGAAATTAGACAAGTTCCTAATGAAATTGGTGGATGCCAAGAAGTTGAAGCGGTAACCGCTAAATGACAAGTTCTAGGGCCAAAAATGTCTGAGAGACTAGAGTAAAACCTAGATCTTCAAAATTCACCAGGAAGCAATATAAAGTCCCACCTTTGGATTTCAAAACAGAACAAAACTACAGAAGTACAGTGTCGGGAGCAGGTAAGAGTTTCAGTTAGCTGAGCTCCATGCGGGTCAAGAAAGTGGGATGAAACTACCTGCCCCCCTCACTAAAGAAAATACACACAAAAAAAGCCTCAAACAAACAAAAAGCTGCAGAGCATTCAGGGATAAGGAGAAAACATTGGTGAACCCTGTTTGTGATTGCCGTAAACTTTAAGAAGAATACTGATAACATATAACATTCAGATGAGCATGCCTGATCCTGAGGAGGGGTGCAGACTGTGAGAAGCAGTGCGAGGCCTTCATGAGGATGTTTAGGCTGGAGGAGAGATTTGGGGAGCACCAGGAGACCCATCCTAGGAGGGGAATGCTGCCGGGAGGCAGATTTTAGCTCTTGCAAGGGAACCTCCTTTCTACGCATGAGCACCTTCGGAAGGCTCCATGGTAGATACTGCTGACTGACCCACTCCTGGAGGTCTCAGCAGAGTCTTGATGGCCCTCTGTCATGGATGCTGAAAGGGTTGGGGGGATCCGAGCACCCAGCTGGGGCAACAGGACTTTTAAGATCCCTTCTAGTCTGGACTTTGGTGACTCTGTACATAGAACAGCTTCAGGTGATTCACCTGGTCTTGGATGGCAAGTACACAGCGCAGGTACTTCCTGTTGCTATGACTACCGTTCTAAACCCAGTGTTGCACTCCTGCCAAGAGCTGAACATGACCTCATGCCTCAGAAAACCACTGGCCAATTGATCAGAGCTGCCCTACCTGGTCCTGCTCTGAGGATGAGTAACCAAACGTCCTGATGGCTAGTTCCCTGCCTGGGGTCACACCGCTTGATGGAGGCAGTGCCTCGACTAGGCGAGGACCCTCTAAATAGCGTCTCCATCTCAACTCCCTTTGCTTTCCTGCATCTTTGCTGGAGCTCTATCATTCTCTCCACCCTGCACCACACTCCAGGTTCTCTCTCTTCAGTGGCTGACAGTGGGAGACAGCCGCCGTGCCAAGGAAAAGTGACCCCGTGGGGTGGGACCCTCCAGACGGCTTTCTCAGCGCCTTCCGGACATTGAGCCCTTTGCCTCAGTGAGAGGAAAGCCGTTCTGTTACATAAACTTGATTTCCACCTGCCTTGACCCCCAGATCCCCACCATTCAGTTTGACGGAAGGATATACTTTGTTATAACTTATTATTTTGTTCTTTGTAAATACAAGATGTTTATAGGAAATGTGTATTCTGAACTCGACCCGCGGAATGAGTCACTACACCAAAATAGTTCTATTATTTAGAGTATGTTAATTTTAAAGGGACCTAATAGGTATTTATTTACATATTCGATCCACATTTGTGTAAAATTATTTGACCCTACTAACCCAGCTTCCCCAGAAATTTGCTGCACACGGCGTCTTATTTTAAGTCCACGGTTACACTTAAATATACTGATTAGCCAAGTTCTTTGGGTTTTAAGATCAAATCGAAATTACTCTACTTTTCGACTCATTCAGGGGCTTTTTACCCCTGGGATTATACCTGAAAACAGGTCTGTCTGGATTGCTACCTTTCCACTTTAAATATCATATTTGCTCTTATAATCTGCCCTCTCCTCACCCTCAAATATTTGGAGAAGGAAATACGGGGGTCTCTTTCAACCCTTCTCTTTGTCTTGCCTCATTCATCAGAATCACCAGCAGTAAGTGGCTCAGGGGGCTGACTTGGAGCTGGGAAGGGGCAGGGTCCCCTGGCAGGGGCAAGGAGGGGTATACAGGAGCTGATGCACCCACTGCTCTGACCACACCTCCAGGGCCCCCGCTGGTGACTGCTGAGGGGGGCCCTGGGTGGCCAACTCCACAGCCAGGAACATGGAACCCACAGAATACTCGATCAACCCCATGTCACATTTGGGTGTCAATTATTGCTTAAAGAGGTGGAGGGTAGAAGGCAAATTATATGAGTAAATAGTCTGCTTTCTCTTCAGCAAAAACGACAACTATTTTTGTGTATGACTAATTTATTTTTATTATTGTAAAAATACAATAAACTGGTGTTAAAAATCAGCTTTGTTAACACGGCTGTGCTTTCTCGGGCTCTATTCCATGTCTACTCACGCCACATTACACAGCCCTCTAAAGGGAGGAGCCAGGCCCTTAGAAGCCGGTTGGTCTGGGGACTTTGGCTTAGGGGGTAGCTGGACCCCTAAGAGGACAGGAAACGAGGGCCTTCAGCCTGCTGGCTTACACGAGTGCTCAACCTTGGATGAGGAGCTTAAGATAAAATAGTCAGGCATGCACACTTCTTCAGGATTTCATTTTTTTTTACAGGATTACATTCATACAGGCATCTCTTTAAACCTTCCCTAGGAGGCAGAAAGTGTGGAACCCACCATACTGATTCATACGACTCCATTTCTCAGCTTTTTAAAATAGTTTTTATTTTATTAATTTTTTAATCTTTTTTTAATTTCTGAACTTTTTATTTTATATTGGAGTTTAGCTGATTAACAATGTTGTGATAGTCTCCAGTGAACAACCGTATTTATACATGTATCCATTCTCCCTCAAACTTCCCTCTCATCCAGGCTGACCCATAACACTGAACAGAGTTTCCTGTGCTGTACACTAGGTCCTTATTGGTTATCCATTTAAAATACAGCAGTGTGTACATTTCTGTCCCAAGCTTCCTAACTAGAGCTTCCCCTCACTCTCCCCTCCTGGCAATTATAAGTTCATTCTCTATGTCTGTGAGTCTGTTTCTGTGTTGTAGATAAGTTCATTTGGGATTTCCCTGGTGATCCAGAGGGACCACCACGGAAGTCCCTCCATCTCTCAACTTGAATACAGTTTCGTCCAACTCTCCTTGGGCTGACTTAGCCTTGGGCTTGAGCTTAGCACAGCATTTGAAAAGTCTTTCGGGTTATATTGGTGCATGACAACGTGGAATATGACTTGGGTCATAAAGCACATTGCAAGTCATCCTGGACAAAGGAATCTCTGGTGGAGTCCCCACGGGTTCTTTCCTTGATGCTGCCCTGCATCATCATTGTCAGTAGTGCTCAAAAACTTATTATTAAGCCTCAAGCCTGCTCCCCACCCCTCCCATTCACCTTCCCAGCCTGGAAAACCTTAATTTACTCTTTTTTCATTTTGGTAAAATTCACTTAGCAAAACTCATTATATTAATCATTTTCATGTGTATGGTTCAGGGGTATTTAGTACAGAGCTTTGTGTAGCCATTGCCAGAACATTCCTGTTGCCCCCAAATTCCATTTATTCTTCAACTCCCAAATGAGACCCCTCTATGTGCCAGAGTCCTGTCATCCATGCTGTCTTATTACACCTTCACACAGACACAGGAGGTTGGAATGCTGTCCACTCCTAGAAATGAGAACACTGAGACTCAGAGAGGTTTTTAATTGGTTTCTAAATTTTATTTATTTATTTACTTTTGGCTGTGCTGGGCCTTCGTGGCTGCTCAGGATTTTCTCTAGTTGCAGGAAGCGGAGACTACTCTCTAGTTGCGATGTCTGGGCTTCTCACTGCGGTGGCTTCTCTGGTCGCAGAGTACAGGCTTTAGGGCCTGAAGGTTTCAGTAGCCGTGGCTCCCAAGCTCTAGAGCACAGGCTTCGTTGCCCTGCAGCATGTGGGATCTTCCTGGGCCAGAGATCGAACCCATGTCTCCTGCGTTGGCAGGTGGATTCTTTACCCCTGAGCCACCAGGGAAGCCTCTCAGAGAGGCTTTTTGTCAGGTAACACTAGGCTCCCCTAGAGGCCGGCCTGTGTCCCTCCCATCTTCACCCCCCCAGGGCCTGGTGTGTCATACAGTCTCAGCTCATGTTGGCTTCAGTCTCTTTCTCCACATTGGTTTCGATCACTGACACCAATTGCCCAAAAACTAGATGGGGTGCCTGGCTGTCGGTGAGAAACTGAACACTATTTAGTTTACGTGAGCTCAGTGTGACAGTATGAGCAGAGGCTGCATTTGAAGATGGACAGCTGCCCCTCAGAGGGAGGCCACAAGTTCAGGGGTCAGACCCAAGCTGGATCCCTCGGCCTCCAGTTCTGGGAAGCGCATGTCGCATTAAATCAATCGGCCACCAGGAAAGAGCCCAGAGGATCAGGATGGTGACCAGGATCGGGGGAGGGAGGGTCTGGAGGGAAACTGTCTTCAGCCATCTCCAGATGTCTCTAGGGACAGTCAACCATCTACCTTTGCAGGTGAAAAAGATAAGGGACAGAGTCACACGTGGTTCAAAGTAACACGTTCCTATAACAGACTCAGCGACAACGACCCTCATGGAAACAGTGATCGGAACATTTGAGCAGAGGGAGGAGTTGAACATGGCCTGTGCGTAAGGTGACTATAATTAAGCCTATATAAAACTTCTTGGATGTGAAGATGGTGTTTGGTTGGGCGGGATGAATGGCGGTCACAAAGTCTGCAACTTGCTCTCACCTGGGTCTGTCAGTAAAATTGTGTGTGTGTGCATGTGTGTGTGGAGAGAGAGAGAATACATGCAAATAAGGTAAAATGTACTTTGGTGAATATTAGTATGCAGTGTTCATTATATTATTCTTGCTTCTCTGAGGTTTGAAATTGTCTAAAATAAGAAGTTGGAGAGAATTGAATACAAGAGGACACAGGGGCAAAACTAATGCTGTTGACAGTGTTTTCAAGTTTGTCCAGTAATAAGCATCACCTTATGCTTAGGAGTGTTCATTACACATGCATACTCACACATGCACACACACTCCCACATACACACAAACTCACACATACACACACGTGCACCTCCCCAGAGGACAACACAGAGTCTGCATGGCATCCAGTTCTGGGTGATGCTTTATCGTCACCCAGGCTGGGAAATCCTACCTTATTGAGCACCTACTACTTGCCAGGTGTCCTCTAGGTTCTTTTGTATCATTTAACCTTCATGACTGGGCTGAATAAAGCACAAGCTGAAATCAAGATTGCTGGGAGAAATATCAATAACCTCAGATATGTAAATGACACCACCCTTATGGCAGAAAGCAAGAGGAACTAAAGAGTCTCTTGAGGAAAGTGAAAGAGGAGAGTGAAAAAGCTGGCTTAAAATTCAATATTCAGAAAACTAAGATTATGGCATCCAATCCCATCACCTCATGGCAAATAGATGGAGAAACAATGGAAACAGTGACAGACTTTATTTTCTTGGGCTCCAAAGTCACTGCAGGTGGTGACTGCAGCCATGAAATTAAAAGACACTTTCTCCTGGAAGAAAAGCTAAGACCAACCTGAATAGCATATTAAAAAGCAGACATTACTTTGCCAACAAATGCCCGTCTAGTCAAGGCTATGGCTTTTCCAGTAGTCATGTATGGTTGTGAGAGTTGGACGATAAAGAAAGCTGAGCACCAAAGAATTGATGCTTTTGAGCTGTGGTGTTGGAGAAAACTCTTGAGAACCTCTTAGACTGCAAGAAGATCCAACCAGTCAATTATAAAGGAAATCAGTCCTGAATATTCACTGGAAGGACTGATGCTGAAGTTGAAACTCCAATATTTTGGTCACTTGATGTGAAGAACTGACTCATCAGAAAAGACCCTGATGCTGGGAAAGATTGAAAGCAGGAGGAGAAGGGGACGACAGAGGATGAGATGGTTGGATGGCATCACTGACTCGATGGACATGAGTTTCAGTAAACTCTGGGAGTTGGTGATGGACAGGGAGGCCTGGCGTGCTGAGGTCCATGGGGTCACGAAGAGTTGGACATGACTGAGTGACTGAACTGAAATGAAGCTTCATGACAACCCTTTCAAAGCAAACACCTCATTTTGTGGCTATTTTATGGATAAATAAATTGACATGCAAAGAGAACATGGCTGGAAAAACCATGTCTCAACCAAAGAGAACATGGCTGGGAAAACCATGTCTCAACCAGATGAGGAAATTTTTTGTGATCACACAGGTCCTCAATGGCTGAGGAAGTCGAACCCACGTCTGCCTAGACTCAATGCCTGCGCTTGTTCCTCTGCATGGCACTGCCTCTGCACAAGAATACATAAACCCATGTGCAAGACAAACACTGCCTTGAAAACTAACTGAAGCCAGAACTTACTCCCTGAGCAGGTGGTGTTCGTTTCAGCAGAGGTCATTGTTGATCACTGTGGCTTCACAAAGACTCTCAGGCTCCTGGTGGGGTGACCCACTGCAGGGGACAGCACACTTCTTTGACATGTACACACACACACAGAGAGATACAAAGACGCAGAGACACACACCACTGCCTCCAGGGAGAATGCTTCAAGGAGCCACCTCTCCCTCTGTGTTCTGTTTTTATATGGATCCCAAAAGTGTGTTCTTTGAAGCCCAGAGTCAACCCTGTTTGGAGGCTGGCCAAGTGGGAGGGGACCAAGGCAGTGGGATCCAAAGCATCAGATGTGCTTGAACTTGACCCCAGTGTGGGTGCCTGCTCTCCCACCCTGACAGCGGAAGTCTTGGCTCCTGGCTCCACCCGAGCCCTCGATGGTGTCCTGGCGTCTAACTGTTCCTCTCACCTTTGCCTCTTGACTCACCTAAGCTCAGACCTGTGCCCTTCCCACCAATTTACACTTGTGAGAAATGACGCTGCTTCTCTTGCCTGTTGCTGTATGACAAACTCCTCCCTAAAACTTGGTGGTTGAAACAAGAACCATATTATCTCTCAGGATTCTGCAGGTCAGGGCCAGACCACACAGGGGACAGCTCGTGTCTTCTCTACACAGTGTCCACTGAGGCTGGACCACCCAACATGGCTTCTGCACTCCCAGGAGATGCTCCAGCTGAGGCAGCTGGGACGGATGCCTGGGGGTCCTATCTCTGGGTGTCTCTGCTCTCACCATGGGCTAGAGTCCTTGCTTCTCCTCCATGTGGCCTCAGGGCCTCCCCTCCTCATGTCACCTTCATACATGGTCTCTCCTTATAACCAGGCTTCTCAAACACAGCAAGTGGAGGAGGGAGAACCCACAAGAGAAGGAGGGGGAAGCTGCCAGATTTCATAAGGCCTGGGCGTGGAAGTCCAGACATCTCTTCTCTATCGGTCAAAAGCCGATCGCAGGCATGCCCAGACTCTAGGGAAGGAAAATAAGCAGAGCTCTTAGCCTGCTCCTGACCTCTGAGCTCTGTCTCCTCAGATTCCAAGAGTTCTCCCGTGTTTGCATCATCAGCCTTTGTGCCTCCCCAGTCATGACAACCATTCACTCACTCATTCAACTCTGTCTGGAGCATCTCCCCTTGTGCCTGATGCTCTGCTCCACACCGAACAGAAACGGTGCATCAAGTGGAAGAAGACTATCCTCAGAGCTTGTGTTCTAACAGGGGAGACACAAAATAAAGATGCTGACAAGTCACCATCTGTGCCCGGCATATCCGGGGTGGTATGTGTTTGGGAAAACAGCCAAGTTGACAAGGTAGATGGGAGACTTCCCTGCTGGTCCAGTGGTTAAGACTTCACTTTCCAGTAGAGAGGGTGTAGATTTGATTCCTGGTCATGGAGCTAAGATCTCATATGCCTTGGGGCCAAAATATATATATATATAAAACAGAAGCAATATGGTAAAAATTTCAATAAAAACTTAAAAATGATCTTTTAAAAAAAAGAAGAAGAAGAAGAAAGTGAGCGGGCAGCAGTGGAGAAGAGGAGGTAGGCAGAGCTTGCAACTTAATTTTTTAAATTTTTTTAACTTTATTTCATATTAGGGTATAGCCATTTAACAAATGGTGTTGTGACAGTTTCAGGTGAACAGCAAAGGGACTCAGCCATACATACATATATATATATATATATATATATATCCATCTTCCTCAAACTCGTCTCCCATCCGGACCATACACAACACTGAGCAGAGTCCCACGTGCTATACAGCAGGACCTTGTCGGCTATCCATTTTGAATGTAGCAGAATGCACATGTCCACCCCAGACTCCCCAGATATCTCTCCCCCTATCCATCCCCCCGGCAGGGGTTGGAACTTTAAATAGGATGATTAGGGGCGCAGGAGGGGCCAGCCACATGGATAGCTGGGCTGCGGCTCCAGACCAGTCAAGCTCCAGGAGCACTCACAGGGTGTTCAGAGACCAGGGGAACCAGGCATCGCAGGAGGAGATAAGGCCGGGTGCCTGGGGTGCAGGGAAAGATGGTGTTTTCACCATGAGACAGAAGAGAGGCTAGTGGTGACCTGGGCAGAGGAGGGAGAGGATTTGAGTAAGGCTGGCAGCCTGAGCCATGATTTCTGCACTCGCTGTGCCCCCAAACCAGTATTCTCCTGGATTAAACTATGAGCCTAGGAGGCAAGCTGAGAAATACCATTTCAATGAAAATATTGATTTATGAAAGTCTACTTGTTACAATGTAACGAGAGCCATAAAGCTCTTCAGCTTTCACTTAATAATTCCCTGCCAGGGAATTCATCCTGAGGAGAGAATTTAATAAAGCAGTGTTTTTCCAGAGTGTTTTCAATAATAATTTTTTCATTTTGTGTTTTCATGTTAATAATCATCTTTTTTAAGTTGGCATGAACATGTCATTGTAAGAGCTGTGTGACTATTATGATTGAACATTCACTTATGCTTAGAAATTTTGGTTTATCTTCACCTTTTCAAAATTATAAAAAGCATTGCCACTAAAATAAATGTGCATTAAAAAATACATAGGCACGGGACTTCCCTGGTGGTCCAGTGGCTAAGACTCCGTGCTCCCAATGCAGGGAACTAGAGGGCTTCCCTAGTGGCTCAGCAGTAAAGACTCCTCCTGCAGTTCAGGAGATGAGGGTTCCATCCCCAGGTCGGGAAGATCCCCTGGAGGAGGGAATGGTAACCCACTCCAGTATTCTTGCCTGGAAAATCCCATGGACGGAGGAGCCTGGCGGGCTACAGTCCACGGGGTCTCAGAGAGTCAGACACGACTAAAGCAACTGAGCATGCGCGCACAGGGAACTAGATCCCACATGCCGAGTGCCGAAACTAGGGCCCAGCAAAGCCTGAATAAGTAAATATTTTGGGGGGAAAAATACACAGGCATGAACATATATGCCACACACAGTTGCCCTTACAGCGACCCAACATCACTTTTGTTTCCAGCCCCGGAATCAAGTAGTGCAGTAAGTCCCCTACAAACGAACGCGTTCCATTCTGAGAGCATGTTCAAAAGTCAAATCTGTTCATAAATCCAACAGAGTGAACCCAGGCAACCGCCTAACACACTCTGCTATATAACACTGCACTGTGATAGGTTAATCTTTTCACACAAATGATACATAAAAACAAACACAAAAAAATAAAGAAAACATTTTTAATCTTACAGCACAGCACCTTGAAAAGGACAGGAGCACAGCACAACAGATGACATCGCATGAACAGGCAAGAGGAGTTGCTGAGTGGAGGAGGGAGGGGGGGTGGGAGGTGGTAGAGCTGAAGGATCGTCAGCGATAGGAGACAGAGGGCAAGCTGCGATTTTACTCATGCCTGATGTTGATGGAATGCCCATTCACATCTTTGAAAATTCAAAACTTAAAGATTTGTATTTCGGGGACTTACTGTATTACATTAATTGTCATGGGCTGAGTTAACACGAGAAGAATGGAGTTTAATGTAGTAGTGAAAGGTTTATTTAGGCCAAGCAGAGGCCAAATTATGGCACAGATTTGCTGTTTGAAGCAAGAATCTGCAGCAGGGTGGGTAGACAAGAGTGGTAACTTACCTCTCATTAATGCCAAACCCAAAGGAGTTCCCACCATATAATCAATGCCTGTCCATGTTGTGTTTTCACTTTCAGTCAGCTTTCATTTGAATCTCAAAGAAGGGCAATGCCAAAGAACGTTTAAACTACTATACAGTTGGATGCATTTCACATGCTAGCAAGGTAACATTTAAAATTCTTCAAGCTAGGCTTCAGCAGTTTGTGAACTGAGAATTTCCAAATGTACAAGCTGGGTTTTGGAAAAGGCAGAGGAACCAGATATCAAATTGCCAACATTTATTGGATCATATAGAAAGCAAGGGAATTTCCAGAAAAAAACATCGACTTCTGCTTCATTGACTATGCTAAAACCTTTGACTGTGTGGATCACAAAAAAATGTGGAAAACTCTTAAAGAGATGGGAATACCAGACCACCTGACCTGCCTCCTGAGAAACCTGTGTGCAGGTCAAGAAACAACAGTTAGAATGAGACATGGAACAACAGACTGGTTCAAAATTAGGAAAGGAGTATGACAAGGCTGTACATTGTCACAGGGCTTATTTAACTTTCATGCAGAGCACATCTTGTGAAATGCCAGACTGGGTGAAGCACAAGCTGGAATCAAGATTTCTAGGAGAAATAAAAACAACCTCAGATATGCAGATGATACCACACTAATGGCAGAAAGCAAAGAGAAACTAAAGAGCCTCTTGATGACGGTGAAAGAGGAGAGTGAAAAAGCTGGCTTAAAACCCAGTATTCAAAAAACTAAGATCAAGGCATCTGGTCTCATCACTTCATGGTAAATAGAAGGGGAAAAGGTGAAAACAGTGACAGATTTTATTTTCTTGGGCTCCAAAACCATTGCAGATGGTGAGCTGATATGAAAAGATATTAAAAGACTCTTGCTCCTTGGAAGGAAAGCTATGACAAACCTAAGTGTTAGTCACTCAGTCGTGTCTGACTCTTTGTGACCCCATGGAATGTAGCCTCACCAGGCTCTTCTGTCCACGGAATTCTCCAGGCAAGAATACTGGAGTGGGTTGCCATTTCCTTCAAACCTAGCCAGCATATTAAAAAGCAGGGACATCATTTTGCCAACAAATGTCCATATAGTCAAAGCTATGGTTTTTCTAGTAGTCATGTATGGATGTGAGAGTTGGAACATAAGGAAGACTGAACACCAAAGAATTGATGTTTTCAAATTGTGGTGTTAGAGAAGACTCTTGAGTGTTCCTTGGACTACAAGGAGATCAAAACCAGTAAGTCCTAAAGGAAACCAACTCTGAATATTTATTGGAAGGACTGATGCTGAAGCTCCAATACTTTGGCCACCTGATGCAAAGAACTGACTCCTTGGAAAAGACCCTGATGCTGGGAAGGATTGCAGGCAGAAGGAGAAGGGGGCAGCAGAGGATGAGATAGTTGAATAACATCATCAACTCAAAAGACATGAGTTTGAGCAAATTCCAGGAGATAATGGAGGACAGGGGAGCATGGCGGGGGGGTTGCAAAGAGTCCAACAACACAACTTAGCAACCGAACAACAGCACTCCATGTTTTCAGTGGAAACTGAGTTTCAGAAAAGCGTTATCTGTCTTATCAATATCGTTGCCACTAATTCTGTTTATTCTGAAATACTTTGGAGAAAGGAATGGCAACCCACTCCGGTATTCGTGCCTGAAGAATTCCATGGACAGACCATGGGGTTGCAAAGACTCAGACACGAGTGAGTGAGTAACACTTTCAATTTTCACTTTCATTCTGAAATACTTACTGATTTCATTTCAATTATGTAATTCCATAAGAGTCACAATCCCTTTATTCAGATTTATTTTTGCAACATTATGTGAAGTGAAGTAAAAGTCACTCAGTAGTGTCTGACTCTTTGTGACCCCGTGAACTATACAGTCCATGAATTCTCCAGGCCAGAATACTGGAGTGGGTAGCCTTTCTCTTCTACAGGGGATCTTCCTAACCCCGGGTTTGAACCCAGGTCTCCTGCATTGCAGGTGGATTCTTGACCAGCTGAGCCACAAGGGAAGCCCAACAACATGATAACTAAACATTAAATCATTTACTTCAACATAATGAGTGAATGAACCAATTATTTTTCTTTACCTGTTGCCTGAACATTACTCAAGCATGAGCAACATTGGAATAACCAGTCGCTTGAAACATCAGACATTGGAAAGAGCTGTTCTGATGCCAATTAGCTGATCTCCCACTCGGGAAGGGCTGGCTGCCCCTTGGCTGCAGGAAGTGCCTGGGAGACCAGTCGAGGTAGCATCACCTGTTCTGGCCTATTCCTGAAGGTCCCCAGGTCACCAGCGGTCCTCACTAGGGCCCTGTCCGACTGGTCCAGCATAAATTCAGTTCATTTATTCAGGTGGTGATCATATTCTCGGGGAAACAACAGGCAGGTCTCGGTCCAGAAATTTCTCCAGCTGCCAGGCTCAGAGCATCCGCCCTTTATCGTCCCTGAGGATCTCTCTCAGGCAGTCTCAGACTTCATGCAGCGACCTTCTCCCAGTACCTTTCATCTTCCCTGCTCTCGTGGCAGCAAAAAATTCCCCAGACCCTTCGGCTCCATCCCACCTCCATTCTCAGCCTCTGCTGAGTGAGACAGCCTCTGGGGCCACATGTGTTTGCCTAATCCTGTTGCTCTCATACTTTCTTTTCCTACAGGTTAAGCGTACTGTGATAAAGATTCCTAAGTCTTCATTCAGCAAACATTCTGCCAGCTCAGGGCTCCCCAAATCCTGGTCATCTGGTCTTTGAGGCAATTGCCTCTAAAACACAAAAAAGCCGGATTCTAGTCAAAAACAACAGACAGCTCTAACTGTTCTGACAAATCACATCCACAGTTCTTATGGGAACAGGAAATCCTCCTTATGGACGAGCATCTCTTTTAATGCCAAGTTTGGCAGTCAGTGATACAGTTCAACAAATTCAACATCCATTCCGTTCAGCATCCATTTCCTGGATGTTTATGATACATCAGGAGATGCGTCACACAAGAATATAACAAACCTTGCAGAGATTCTTTTCAGGGAAGGAAGATGTGGAAAAGACTTTTTCTTTGGTGCTTTGGCAGAAAAAGCTATGCAATAAACCTAGGTAACTTTGCCAGGATTCGGCACTAAAATAGTTTAAATCTTGTGCCTGAATTTTCAGGTACTAATGAACTTGTTTCCTTTTCTATAATTTTTAAGAAAGAATTTCCAAATCTAGTGTTATAGAACTTGGGGAGTCATAGCATACGGTGCATGAAGACAAAGCTTTTCTTGTGGAGTAACATCTCCATCTTGTGGCCATTTGGAGTATTGCACGAAAATCATGCAATACAGTATGATTTTGTAACTTGGTACTTCCATGGACTCAACGGACATGAGTTTGAGTAAACTGTGGGAGCTGGTGATGCACAGGGAGGCCTGGTGTGCTGCAGTTCATAGGGTCACAAAGAGCCAGACACGACTGAGCGACTGAACTGAACTGAACAGCCATGTGTCTTAGATCTGGGAGAGAACCTGAGAGATCGTCTAGTTCAGACCCCTGCCTTCACACAAGTGAAGCTCCATTATTTCTTCACTTGACAGCCCAGAGAGGCTGTGGGGTTCGTCCAAGATCACAAAGCTATTAAGCATCTTACCTGAAGCTCCTGCAATCCTCTTGTCACTTTTTTGGAAAAGGACAATTTCGTTCAAACAAGATCCTACTGATCATAAAACAGATCAGCACAGAGGTGTTCTGGTTGAAGCCTAGATGGGCTGCCCTTGCCACTCCCCTTCCTCAGCCCACCTTGAAAACCATCATCTTATACCAGGGGGTGCTTCCTGGTAAATCTACGTGGAAACATTACTGTAGAAACCTGGGAAAGAGCTCTAGGGAAATATCTCCATCCTGGGGTAGTTTGATATTTGAACAGTTTTCTATTCTGGCCTGAGAAAACCCTTTTTATTAAAGCATATTCTCTTTTTATCATGATTATCAACAGCTCTTAATTTTTACACATCTCTTCCCAGAGAATCTCCAAGCTGACTTGTTTTCAGTTGCAAGTGAATGTTTTAAACTTCCTGTGCCAGAATCAACGGCAAAGCTGGCCGTAGGTATGACAGCAGCAGGAATGCACACAGGCTTGCTACCTATCAGGCCCTGGCCTGGGCTCTGACATGTAAGCAGCCCAGTCTGAGCAGTGAGATGGTTCTGCTGGAGGCAAGAGCAAGAGGGCCGGTAAGTGGAAGGAGCAGCAAACTCTGCTAGGAATTAGGGGAAGCTTTCATGTACCTGTTTGGTCCGACGTTCAATAAATAATTGTCGGGACTTCCCTGGTGGTCCAGTTGTTAAGACTCTACCTTCCAATGCAGGGGGACACAGGTTCTATCCCCAGTCGGGGAAGTAAGAATCCACATGCCATGGAGCAACCAGGCCCACGCACCACAACCACTGAGCCCAAGCGCCACAACGAAGACCCAATGCAGCCAAAATAAAAAATTTTTTAAAGAGAAAACCAAAAATTGCTGATGAATGAATTGAAGATCATGTAAATAAATGGAGGGGCAAGTTGTGGTCATGGGTTGGAACACTCAATAGGGTAAAGACATCAGTTCTCTCCAAACTGATCTATAGATTTAACACAATTCCAATCAAATATTGCGGCAATAAGTAAGTAATTGTCAGACTCCTTCTCTGTTTATCTTTCAACAAGATAAACACAATTTCTGACCTCAGGAATCTCCTGGTTCTAGTTGGAGACAGGCAATAACGATGAGACGAAGAGATGGATAAGAGAGTTTCTGATTAAAACTGGGCTGTGGGGAGAAATGATAGGGTCCTGATCTGAGAGGCACTGGAGTGCGGTTTTGAAATGTGAGGAAGAGTCAGCCCAGGAGGAGGGCAAGGATGCTGGGGCATGCCAGCAGCGGGCATCCCAGGTGAGATAAATCAGACAGAGAAATACTGCAGAGTGACTCTTCCATGGAGGCTTCCCAGGTGGCGCTAGTGGCAAAGAACCCACCTGCCAGTGCTTAAGACAGAGACACAGGGAGGAGCCCTGGGTCTGGAAGATCCCCTGCAGGAGGGCATGGCAACCCACTCCAGTATTCTTGCATGGAGAGTCCCATGGACAGAGGAGCCTGGTGGGCTACAGTCCACAGAGTCACAAAGAGTCAGACATGACTGAAGCGACTTAGCATAGCACATCTCTTACAAGTGGACTCTAAAAGACCTAAATGCAGAAACAGAGAGTAAAATGCTGGTTTTCAGGGTCAGGTGGAGGAAAAGGGAAGATGTATGTCAAAGGGTACAGACTTCCAGTTATAAAATGAATGTGTTCTGGGGATCTAATGAATAGCATGGTGACTATACTTGACAATGTTGTGGGATATACTTGAAAGTTGCTGAGAGAACAGATCTTTAATCACATCAGAATATATAGCTGTACCAAACCAACACATTGTATGCCTTAAATTTACACAGAGTTATATGATAGGGGAAGTTTTCATGGACCCGTTTGGTCATAACCATATTTCAATGAAGCTGGAATTTTATTATCAAATAAATAGATAGATAAATCCTCAAAATAATGCCATAAAAAAAAAAAAAGATGGAACTTCCCTGGAAGTCCAGTGGTTAAGACTCTGTGCTTCCACTGCAGGAGGCAAATGCTCAATCCCTGTTTGGGAATTAAGATCCTAATGAAGAGAGAGAGAGAAAAATGTCAGGTGCTCTCATTCAGAGAAAACTGCCGGGGGCCGCCACGCCAGCTCTCTTCTTCCAGGAGGGGGCGCTGACGCACATGACAGCAGACCCTGCCCAAAGCCGGGCTCTGGAATTTTCCTATTTCATTGCCCTTTCCGCTTAGCTCCTCAAAAATTACATAGCAAGCTAAAAAGAGTCAGTGAAGACAGATTGGGGTGGGCGTGTGAGTGCAAAGAGAAAAACAGAAAAAACTTAGACTTGAGAGCATGTCCAAAATCATCAACAAAAATTTTTTCACATTGTCTGCTTATATGAGTATACATTTTAATTAAACTTTTATTTAATAAAATTTCAGTCATAAACAAATTTATAGAGATAATAGTTCAGTGAAATCCCACGTACCTATCTCCCACAACGGCCGCTACCAACCTTAGTTGTTCCCAGTTCATATCCATTCATTCACTATTTTTTTTTTTTGCTGGAATCTTTAAAAAGCAAATCGAAGACATTGAATCACTTCTCTGGCAAATGCCTCAGAACATGTCTCTAACAGTTACAAAATTCTCTTTTATTAAGCATAACCACAATACCACTGTCATAACAAACCAAATTAAAAACAATTCCTTAATGTGTTCTGATTGAGTGCACTTGTTTGTAAATATTTTTAATTTTCAAAATGATTTCAGAATTCCAGAAAACTAATTCTAAATTTCAGTGTCTTATTCCAGAGTCTTACCCCAAGATTATGTCTGGGAATAAAATAATAGATCAATAGACTTAAAAGTTACCATTCCATGCAGATTATAAAATAAATGGCCACCCTTTATGCTGAAGAAGCAGCATAACAACATAAAAGATCAGCAAAATACTATTTTTCATTAATGATATTAAATAATTTTTAATAAAAGTTTTTATAATTAAATAATTTTTATTAAATAACATTAGTGATAGTGAAAGTTAGTCATGTCCAACTCCTTGTGACCCCATGGACTATACAGTCCATGGAATTCTCCAGGCCAGAATACTGGATGGGTAGCCTTCTCCTTCTCCAAGGGATCTTCCCAACCCAGGGATTGAACCTAGGTCTCCTGCATTGCAGATGGATTCTTTACCAGCTGAGCCACCAGGGAAGCCCACATTACTTTACTAAATAAAAATAATTTTTATTGAATGCATTAAATTTAATTCAATATCAATCAGAATGCCTCTGACTTAACAGAATTCATTTGGTTTTGTATACAAATACCATAGAGTTTGTACTGTTTTGTACCTTGCTTTTTCATCGTAACATTTTTCCATATAACCCCCTTTCAATGGCAGAAAAATAACCATCTGGGAAATATACCATAATTTATTAACTGAAAAAAATGTATTTCTCTGTTTCCAATGCATGGTGACTGAAAACAACATCTTCTAGATCATGGTTTGTGTAAGAAATTCCATTAGGAGCAGCTCTTTCAAACCCCTTCAGTGAGACTAGGCAGTAGGAAGGGCATGTGCAGAGCCATGTTTTGGGGAGACGTTTGCTCTATTCAGGGATGCAGGAAACCTTTGTGGCCAGAACTTGGAGCAGATGCAAGACTGCAGCTCTGCCTAAAAGATGAGCAGCGGCCAGTCCACCCAGGACCCCTCAGATATGTGGATTGCTTTGAGCATGGGCATTTTCTAAAATGCCATCCTGAAAAACATACCCTCCATCACTGTGGAGAGGCACCAGATTTTCGTTACCTCAATTTACTATCTTCACCAAATTAATAAATGGAACTAATAAGGAATATGTTTAAGGAATATTAAACACAGCTAGCTTCACTATCATAAGTCAGGAAGGAAAATATGCCAGATGATACACGTGAACATGGTCATCTAGACACGTTTGATTTGGGCAATTTTTTTATGTCCACGTAGATGTCAGGAAGTTGTCTGGATCCTCAAGAATAAACTGCAACAGATACAGGCATAGCTGGAATCTTTGTACCAACATCTGTTAACCCTCCCTGGTCACAGGACAGTCAGATTCTCACCACACACTTACACCTGCACACTCATGCACAGAAACACATACTCACACCTACATACATGCACACCTACAGGTAATTCCCAGTCACATCTGACGCAACCCCAGAGCCCTTCCCTTAAAAGCAAACGTAGAAAACAAAGGCTCCAACAGAGTCCTCCTTTCACTTTTCTCTAGAAGTGTTTTTGTAGATTGAGTCTAAGACTCTGCATTTCATAGACAAGCTGAGAAGAGAAATGCCAGCTCAAAGTCACTTCCCACAGCCTAGAATATCTGCTTTATCCTTTTAACCTACAAGGAGACAGAGCAGGTCTGGAGGAGATTTTCTTTATTAAATATACAAAGATGATTTTTTTTTTAAATGACATTCCCATTTTTTTTTCCTCCCTACCCTTGGGAAGATACATTTTCTTTATCTGCCTGGGTTTGAATCTCACCTCTATCACACTGATGGCTCAGACAGTAAAGCGTCTGCCTACAATGCAGGAGACCTGGGTTCAATCTCTGGGTCAGAGAGATCTCCTGGAGAAGAAAATGGCAACCCACTCCAGTACTCTTGCCTGGAAAATCCCACGGATGGAGGAGCCTGGTAGGCTACAGTCCATGGGGTCGCAAAGAGTCGGACACGACTGAATGACTTCACTTTCACTTTCTTTCTGTCACTCTAGCTGTGTGACATTGAAAAATAAAAGTGTCCGTTGCTTAGTCATGCCCTATTCTTTGTGACCCCATGGACTGTAGCCCTTCAGGCTCCTCTACCGTGGGATTTTCTAGGCAAGAATACTGGATGGGTTGTTATTTCCTTCTCCAGGGGATCTTCCTAACCCAAGGATCAAACCCAGGTCTCCCACAGTGCAGGCAGATTTTTTACCATCTGAACGACCAGGGAAGCCCACCCACGTGATGTTGGGGAAGTCACTAAACCTCTCTGTGAAAGGAAGATAACAATGCTAACACCTCTCTGATAGAGTTGTGAGGACTGAGATCACACATATAAACACACAGAACTGCATCTGTCACATAACAGTTTCTTAGGCAAATATTTCCAATTATTATCATTTAAGGTCGTATTTATTTCAAATTCAGTTTAGTTCAGTGATACATGTTCATTATTAAATATTCTTACAACACAGAAAAATATAAAGAAAATAAAACTGTAAAATTCTTCTTCCAAGAAGCCTGCAGACTTTGAGCATCATTTTGGATAGTTCCTGACTCAGCAGAATATCACACGGGAGATGAAGTTAACACGTCTGGCAGCCCAGGACTCCTCCTGTATCTCTGTCATGGGAAGTGATTTCTGCATCTGTGGTAACAGATTGCTGGTCTGTCTCCAGGAAATCACACTGCAGAGGCCAGTGTTTCTCCACCGAGGATGAGTCTGCCCCTCAAGGGGACATTCAGCAGTGTCTGGAGACACTTTTGGTTGTCACGGTTGGAAAGAAGGAGATGCCACTGGCATCCAGTGGGAGGAGGTCAGGGAAGCTACTAAACTTGTACAACGCACAGAACAGCCCCACGATGAATTATCTGGCTCAAAATGTCAGTCGTGCCCAGGGGGAAAAACTCCACTTTCAGGTTGTTTCATTTCTAGAAGATACATACTATAACCCGGAGGGTCAGTCCGCTAGAAAACAATGGTAGCGTTACACCTACTGATCAACTTTTAAATTCTTCCATACTAGCTTTCAAGGAGACAGATTTTATTTTATTGGACTCCAAAATCACTGCAGACACTGAGTGACGATGAGTTCCAGTTCTTTGGCTGCTTGCTGCAAAGAACCGACACATTGGAAAGGACCCTGGTGCTGGAAAAGATTGAAGGCAGGAGAAGGAGACAACAGAGGATGAGATGGTTGGATGGCATCATCGGCTGAAGGGACATAAGTTTGAGCAAACTCTGGGAGATAATAAAAGACAGGGAAGCCTAACGTGCTGCAGTCCATGGGGTTAAAAAGAGTCGGACGTGACTTAACAATGGAACACAAATGGTTTTCAAAGAGCTCCCAGTCCTCATGCCACACCCCACTCAACCCCTCTCTGATAACCAGAGGTGCCTAGGGTCCAGCACTAAAGGGAAGACACCAGGCCCAGCAAGAGGAGGGAGCACATCCAGAACCAGGCCTCCACCTCTGCAGTACAGCTGTTGTGATTAAGCCAAGGCCCAGCCTGAGCAGCTGCTAGATTTTGGCCTTGCCCTTGGGTAACAGGAGAGAAGAGAAGCTTTGCATTCTCACACATAGAAACACTGAACCATTTCTTCATAAATGTTCCCTGTGATGATAAGGAGGAGGATTGGTTATATTGATTTCAGATTAGCTCTTTTTGAAAACTAAATAAATAAAACACCTTAAAAGAGCTCTGTTTTATCCCGATCATCTGGTAACACATGTTTACTATTAAACATTCAAAGCAAACAAGATTTTCTGATTGTAGTGAGGATCTCTGCTGATCATAGCTCTGCTGAAGGATGGAGAAGCCCACTTCTCCCAGCACCAGGAAAAAAGAGCTTAAGGGACTTCCCTGGCAGTCCCGTGGTTAGCACTCCACGCTTCCACTGCAGGCAGCATGAGTTCAATCCCTGGTCGGGGAACCAAGATTCTATATGCTCTGCAGCGCAGAAAAAACATTTTTACAAAGTTTTTTCTTTTTTTAAAGAGGTCAAAACAGACATTGTTCACATCAGACACCACTAGAGACGTGGTGTCTCCCACATTATTCCCCTCTTCCCCTACCCCCTCAATGTGCAGCAGCAGATCAGATGTGTCCTGCAGAGCCTGTCTTTCATCTGCTAGTCCTTGGATGGGGCCAGGAGCCTCTTCTGTTCTGCTCGGACCTTTGAAACAATTCTAGGAGAGAGACTTCAGCAGCCAAGAGCTGGGAAACTGCACAAGGAATATGTGATTATTTCTAAATGTTATCTTGAAAAGGAAATAAAGAGGCTTTGTTGAGAAACTTTCCTGCTGGCGTTGGCCCCTCAGAGTCCTGACCCTTCCACTCACTGCTCTAGGAAAAGAAACCATTAATTAACTCATGCCCTGCAGAGGAGAAAAAGAGTCCCATGATCTTTGGCCAGACACTCCTCTGAGACACAGGAAGTCAAACTGTGCATGCTGTCGTGCAGCCGGATTGAGGTTGGAACAGTGTGGGCATATTTCCCTGGAAATGCACTTGGGACGAATGGCTGCCCAGCGTTCCACCACAAGGACGGAGCATACTTGAGCTAGCCAGTTGTCTGCAGCTGGGTGTTTTACTGAAATCGCTGCAGAGAACAGCCATATAATTAGATCTTTGTGATTTTCCAGAGGGTGGTTTCCTAGAAATGGAACTTCTGGGTCCTGGGCTCTGGAGCCCATGCACTCATCACTAGCTATCCTTTTTCTGAGATAGTGAAGACTCTTGGATGAGAAAACAGAGAGAATTTTAAAGAAATCCCCGAAGACATGTTCCCAAATGCTGTGAATGAGATTTGCAGCTAATGAGAAGCCTGTGGCAGCCACAGGCTGAGTAGGAGCCGAGCCATCCAGCCCATGCAGCCTGATCAGCAGCTGATTCATCCCAGGGACCACTGCTTCCTCCCAATGGCAGAGCCCAGGTATCTCTCAGGCCTGGGACCTGGTCACACCGGGTAGGAGGACCCTAGACAGGCTGGGGCAGGGGCTTTACCTGCTAGGGTCTTCACCATCCAGAGGGAAGTCAGTTCTGCTGCCTTCACCATGTACCCATCTCCCTGCCACCTCTAGCTCCCCAGCCCCCACCACCACCACCCCGTCCCAGACTCTTCCAGGGAGTCAGGAGGAAGTTGCTGACCTGTCCCCTGGGGGAATAATTGTATTAGTGATAAGGTGGCCTCTGGCAGCTTCGTCAGCAGATTCAAGGCTTTGGGCCGAGTAATCCTTTGGTGTCTGCCCTAGCAGCTGGTGGTCACAGATCGGGGAGAAACCTCTCTCTCCCCAGCCCTGCTGGACTGTCATCTTTTTCCCCCAGCACAGTCACACCTCTGGCTGGGCCTGAGGGCCAGGGTGAAACAGGAGCTCGGCTGGGATCAAAATGACACGAAGAGCCGATATAATAAAATCAAAACAAACTGTAAGAATAAGCAGGTCAAATACTGCTGGAACAAGCAGTATTTGACCTGCTTGTTCTATAGAATGAATAAATTCTATTCATTTATTTTTTATTCTATACCCACTCTAGAATATCAAGAAAAGAAGGACAAGCTAAAAATAAGCTTCTGTCTATTAAGTGCCTTGTGATCCATGTGCCCAGGTGACCTGATGCTCTGAACCTGGCCCCTGGAGTCTCCCACTGAGTGAGGAGAAAAATTGGACCTGGCATGAGGTCCAATATTAAGGACAATATCTGACCCTGGAGGTGCCTCTAGAAAGAGAGGAATCAGGACAGACTGCCTGGAGGAGGTGAGCCTGAACAGGCCTTGAAAGATGGGAGCAATTGTGCAGATAGAGCAGGGGGGCAAGACAACTCAGATGGAGGAGAGCAGAGAAGACTAGGCGGGGAAAAGAAGTCCCTTCCTTCTCTGCTTCCCCACTCAACTCTTCCCTTGACAGCCCCTCCCCGAGGCCTTCAACTCCTTCCTTGAGGTGCTTCCCACACACTTGCTGGGAGGGACCTAAGGAACCCAGCCACAGAGCAGTCCTGGCGTCCACCTCCTCCCAGCATCTGCTGCCCTGCTGGGGGCATCAAGAAAAACCCTGTACCTGCCCAGACTGTCACCATCTTTACTCTCATCTGGGCCTCAGAGTCCCTGGCTGAGTCTCTTTCCTAAGCCAGGAGCTTCAGACCTCATGTCTCCAAGGCATTCCCCCTAAACTCTGCGCTCACCCCAGCTCCCTGCCACCTGCCTCCTCCCTCTCACTTTGGACTCTGCTAACCCCTGCCGTGTCACCTCCTCTAATGCCCCCGCAACCCCTGTTGGCTCTAGTCTACCTAGTCTAGAGATGACGAGACTGAGACCAAGAGGCAGATCCCTTGCCAAACTCACACAGCCAGGAAGATGTAAAACCAGGTTCTGAGAGGAGGCATGCTGACTGGGAGACTTCCTGAAGCCCTGCGTTCTCTGATTCCTTCCAGGCGATCTCTCTCCAGGTCAAAGCCATTCCTCTACACATGCCCTGCACCCCCAGGCTTGCTCAGGGATTGAATATTTGATTTATACCCCATATTCAGCTTCACCCTCTCCCCCTGCCTCTTTCTCCTCTGCATCTCTCATTATGAAAAAAAAAAAAAAAAAACTCCTGGATTTGGAGATGGAGGAAGGACCGTGAGCCAAGGCACACTAGTGGCCATGGTAAATAAAATAGGAATACATTCTCTCTGGGGCATCCAGGAGCGTCAAAGTCCTGCCACCATCTTCATGCCTGACTCATTGCAACCCCATGGACTAGGCAGGCCATGGAATTCTCCAGGCCAGAATACTGAAGTGGGTAGCCTTTCCCTTCTCCAGTGGATCTTCCCGACCCAGCAAACCGGGATCTCCTGCATTGCAGGCAGATTCTTTACTAACTGAGCTATTAGGGAAGACCTTCATTTTAGTCCAAGGAAACCCATTTCAGGCTTCTGACCTTCTAGACTTACAGATATTTATCCTAAGCTCCTAGTGTGGCCATTTGTTACAGGAGCAACAGGAATCTAATACAGATTTATGTTCCACCAGATATCATCCCTCTGTGCTGAATCAAAGCCTTTCAGTACAATCAGTGAGCAGTGAAGGTATTTTGTGTTGAACTCTTACCTTAAATAGAAGAAAATTAGAGTCAGTTTGAAGAGGTTGTGCCCCATTAGCTGGTATAGGGAGTTTCACACTGCCTAAATGTAAATATTGTTTTCACTTTGAGGCCTTAGAGGATTTAAGATAGGGAAAGTAAATCATTATTAAAATTAAGATCACACATTATAAAAGAAAAAAAGGAACTCCTCTTCTCAAATATTTTTCTTTTGGTATCTCCCTAGACAAGGAAAAAACCCTTTCCTCAATGTGGCCCTTCCTACAAACACCTTGGCCCTGTCTCCTTCTCCTCTCAGCCCATTGCTCTGTTTCCAGGTCCTCCCCAACAGTACCAACCCTTCCCAGGGCCGTCTGCTGTCCCCTCCTTCAGAACAACTCTTGCCACGGCGCCAGCTGGCCCCTGCTGCTAAAGCCCAGCAGAGTGACTACTCACAGTCTTCTTGGAGAGTACTGTGGTGGAAAGTAAGACACAAGTTTGAAACCCCTGTCTTCATCCCCAGTCTTCTCCATCACTCTCTAGCTGTGTGGCCCAAAGGGAATTGCTTAACCTCTCTAGGCCTCAGTTTCCTGATCTGTGAGTTGAGAACAATGATGATGATTCCTTAATAGGGAAGCTGTGAGGCTTGGCAGCATTGTGTAAGCACTCTTCTTAATGACTTCCTCTCCCTTATTACTGAGGATACAAACGACCTCCCAAGACACGTGACCTGGTGGACGCCCCCATCCTTGAACCCTCCCCTGCCCTTGTTCCCGTGACCCGCGCTGTCCCGATTTCCCCTCTTAGCGCCTTTGCCAGAGGATCCTCCTTGGGCCAGACTTCCAGGGTTAGGGGCCCTCAGTTCAGCCTCAGGCACTTTCCTCCAGCACATGTTGCTCCAGGTGGTCCCTTGATCCTGAGGTTTCAGGGACCATATCTGTACAGACAAGCCGGGAATGGTTTGGTTGTGGTATGTGGAATTGGTCTCCACACCAGAACTCTAGGGGAATCCATAGGTGAAGCTTGGGAGCAGAAACCCAGGCAGGAATCTGGTGTAAAGTGGCCATGGAAGCCGTGACTGTGTGTGAGGTCACCTGAGGGGAGAGTGGGAAGGTCTGCTGGGGTACAGGAGATGTAGATGAGTTCAGAGGGACAGAAGATGGTAAAGCCATGTTTCAGAAGAAGCAGAAGAGAGAGGAGCTTTGGGAAGATGGGACTGATCAATCTGGTTCAAGGAGATGCCCTTGGCTTTGGGGGTTCAGTGAAGCAGGAGACCTTGCAGAGGAGGGTCCTGAGGGACTGCCTGTTAGGGAGGGGGACGAGGACAGAGGCGGAGGAGCCCAGGTCAGGGGCCTCAGCCCAGTGGCCTCGATCTTCTGAGGCCCCAGAAAGCGGATTACACTGCAAAGTCCCTCGAGCTGACTTTCCAAATCCCCAATAGTGCTTCCCTGTCACAGGGAGAGTTAACCCCACTTACATAAGGACCCTGCACCACCCGCTCTGTCCCCTTAACTCTGTGATCCTTCCAGAAGCTTCACTGGAAGGAAGCTCCCCCTCAGGCTCTAAGGCTAGGCCAGCCCCTGCCCCAGATGCACCCAGAGGTGAGCCCAGCTCTGCTGAGGATGTGTGTCGCACCCAGACCAACAGGGGGCTTTCTGCTCTGACCTGGGCATGGGGGTGGGGTAGGGGCAGAGGAGCAGGAAAGGAAAGGCTATTTGCTGAGGACTGCTCTAGGATCTCAATAACCCTGAGAAGAAACAATAATAACAGCTCCATCATTTATTGCTGGTCTTGTTTAGTCTCTAAGTCATGTGCGACTCCTTGAGACTCCATGGACTACAGATCATCAGACTCCTCTGTCCATGGGATATCCCAGGCAAGAATATTGGACTGAGTAGTCATTTCTTTCTCCAGGGGGATGTTCCTGACCCAGGGATTGCACCCACATTTCCTGCATTGGCAGGGTTCTTTACCGCTAAGCCACCATGGAAGCCCCCCTAAGAACCAGGCCCCAGAACACTTGGAGAATCACCTTAATTAGCTTCCCCAGCTGCCCTACAAGGCGGGTATTCTTGTCACCCCTTTTTCCAGGAGAATGAAGCTCAGATAGGTTAAATCATTGCTCAGGGAGGCATGGCTGGCTGTGAGAGAGCAGGGATTTGAACTTGGATCTGTCTTGGCTGTCTCTACCCTCCCTCCAGGAGTACCCTCCAGGGTACCTCAAAACCACCCCTGGGCTAGAGCTGGGAAGACTGAGTCTGGGGAAGCTGAGGGACCAGCTACCCTGGGACTGTGAGGGCAAGTCAGGGTAGGCAGGTGCAGGGGCTGTGTCCTCACTCCTCCAGTCTTGCAGGAGACCCTCCAGATTGGGCCCAGCCCCTACATCTAACTCATTTCCACCTGTGATAGGAGTTGCCTCTGTAGGGGCATCCGGGGGCTGCTAGCGTTCCAGGGGTGCCCAGACCCTCAAATCCTGGGCCCTAAGCAGACCCTCAAATCCTGGGCCCTAAGCAGTCTCTTATCAAGGGATTAGGTGAGAAGCACTGGGGCAGAAACCTGCACTTACCTGGGACCAAGTGAGCACCCACGTATGCAGCCACACACACCTGTCCCCAGACCCACTTGTCCAGGGCTAAGTGGAGTCCACACCTCCCTTCACAATTCGAACAGTTTGGGAGCACAGAGCATGAGGAACCCAGAGACACTGGGCAGCCTGGGAGCTGGTGCGGGGGCAGCAGGACTGCCCGGCTCCCAGGGGCACCTGGTAACGCTGCAGGTGTGGCTGGTTGATCCCCTGTGGAGACAGTAAAGATTAAGAGGATCATAAGCTGCGTCCAGCACTGCCCTGGGAGAAATCTCCCCAAGCCAGAGCTGCTGCTGTGAGGGGAAGTTGGGGCAGCTCCTGAGTTTAGACAGAGGGGACAGGAGGCAGGAGCACAGAGAGGAGAGGCAAGGGGGAGAGGAAGACAGAGGGAGAAGGAGTGATAGAAGAGGGACAGAGTTTCAGAGAGGGAGGCAGGGGCTGGGTCCAGCTCAGAAATCCTGAGGCTTCCCTCAAGCAGGCAGAGGCTGCCCTGTGACCTGCCAGGACCAGGCTGACAGCGCCCATGAGCTCCAACGTGGCTGCAGCAGTGCCGGCGGTCGTGTCTGCCTCCAGGAAGGAGTCTCCAGGCAGGTGGGGCCTGGGGGAGGAGCCAACAGGTATGGTTTTCCTAGAGGTAGATCTAGACCCTTGGGGAGTAGAGTGTGGGTCACAGGTTTGCAGGGATCATGATAGGAGCCAAGGCAACTCAGGTCAAGACCCCAGGGCTATAGGCAAGTATAAGGGAACCTGTCAGGAAACCCAGAATCCTAGAAATGTGAGGGTCAGAGAGGATAGCTGATCAGATGGGAGAAGAAAGAAGGGAGGAAGGCCCTCAAAGGTAGGGAGCAGAGATCCCTAGCGGCGGTGTCAAGAATGCTCTTGTGTGTGATGGAGCCTGAGGCCACCTGCAGAGAGAGGGACCGGGAAGTGGAGCAGAGAGTGTCACTTGTTGAGAACTGGCCATGGAGAAGCGAGGAGGGGGTGTGATAAGGGACACGTTTTCCAGCTGGGAGAGACACGGGTGTGTCTGAATGTGGGTGGACAGGAACCTGAAGACGGTGAGGGAAGGAGGGTGGCGGGGTCCCTGAGGAGGTGGGAGTGGTGTGTGACTGGCCCGGCCCAGCCCCCACCCAGCCCAGGTTGCCCTTAGGTGTGGGCCCCTCGCTGCAGTGCCGCGTGTGTGGGGACAGCAGCAGCGGGAAGCACTATGGCATCTACGCCTGCAACGGCTGCAGCGGCTTCTTCAAGAGGAGCGTGAGGCGAAGGCTCATCTACAGGTGAGAGAGGGGCCACCCCACCCCAGAGAAGTCCCCCCTCATCTAGAGGAGCCCCACCGGCCACTGAATGTTCTCGGGAAGGGAGGGAATGGAGGATGCTCAGGGGAGAAGGGGCTGCAGCCGAAGTATCTGAAACCCATAGCCCAGGGCGCTGGCAGGACCCTGACTCCCTGGGGCTCCCCTCCACCCGCAGGTGCCAGGTGGGGGCAGGAATGTGCCCGGTGGACAAGGCCCACCGCAACCAGTGCCAGGCCTGCCGGCTGAAGAAGTGCTTGCAGGCAGGCATGAACCAGGATGGTGAGTCGAGAACCTCATCCCAGAGAGGCATGGCAGAAGAGACGGGGGTGCATGACCTGTGGGGTGTCCTGACCCTTCCCACCTCCCCAGCCGTGCAGAATGAGCGCCAGCCACGGAGCACTGCCCAGGTCCGAATGGACAGCGTGGAGTCAGAAACGGAGCCCCGGCTGGAGCCCCTGGCAACCCCCGCGGCCCTTGCAGGGCCCAGCTCTCGGGGGCCCACACCTGTGTCTGCCGCCAGAGCCCTGGGACCCCGGGCCCTCACCCCTCCGGGGCACCACCACTTCATGGCCAGCCTAATAACGGCCGAAACCTGCACTAAGCTGGAGCCGGAGGATGGTAAGAGGGCCGCCGGCTGAGCTCCAGGTCCCACACCTGGGCCCCTGAAAAGCCACTTCAGCCTCCATCGGAACAGGGGCTGAGGCACAACCTCTCCTCCGACAGCCGATGAGAATATTGATGTCACCGGCAACGATGCCGACTTCCCCTCGTCCCCGTACTCGTCCTCCTCCCCCTGTGCCCTGGACAGCATCCATGAGACGTCGGCTCGCCTGCTCTTCATGGCCGTCAAGTGGGCCAAGAACCTGCCGGCGTTCTCCAACCTGCCCTTCCGGGATCAGGTATACTCATCAGGGGCTCGCAAGTCAGCTGGGCTGGGGGCGCACACCTCCTTGCGGATGGTGATGGCTGGAAACACCCAAGCCTCAGAGTCGTGATGGTCATGGGCACGTATCTCTGGGATGTGGTAGCTGGCGTCATCACCTAGGGGACACTGATGGCCAGGGATGCACGGGGACCAGACATTAGAAGGCAGTGTCTTTGCCCCCCTGGGTCTTCTTTCCTCCTAGACAAACCCTCAGGCCTTATAGATATGCTCTCTGTCTCTGCGTCACAGGGTGGTCTGCCCACTGTAAACAGCATCAGTGGGCAAATCTGGGCTCTCTTGGAACACAAATGCCCCTGACTTCTGGGCTTGAGTTTCAGCCCCGCCTCTTCACCCCTCTGGGCTTCTCATGAGCAAGGCGACCTGTCAGGACATCCAGGAGGAGAGGCACACTGAGAGCAGCAGTCCTTAGCCAATGGTTTGGATGAAGCAGCTCAGAAGCGACTGAGTCTGCTGAGTATGGCCAACTTGGGATGCTGGCGGGGAGTGTCCCTGAGCTGCCCAGCTTCTCATGGCTCCAGAATTTGCCTGTGCTCCACCTCTACCTTTTGATGGAGCCCAGAGAGTGTTTTAGGGCCAAGGCATCTGGGCTAGATGGTGCCAAGTCCCAGAGCTCCAGGGCCCTGGCTGATGTCAAGCAGAGGTCAGAATGTTCTGGGTACCTGGGACCAGCCCTTCCTGTCCTAAGACAGCTGATAACATGGAGGTTCCAGGCTGAGCCAGAGGAGCTGTGTACTAAGCATCCCACTTGCCTTCACCCCCCTCTCTGGCATAGGTGATCCTGCTGGAAGAGGCATGGAGTGAACTCTTCCTCCTTGGAGCCATCCAGTGGTCTCTGCCTCTGGACAGTTGCCCACTACTGGCCCTGCCCGAGGCCTCTGCTGGTGGCAGCTCTCAGGGCCGGCTGGTGCTGGCCAGTGCAGAGACTCGAATCCTGCAGGAAACCATCTCACGGTTTCGGGCACTGGCAGTGGACCCCACGGAGTTCGCCTGCATGAAGGCCCTGGTCCTCTTCAAACCAGGTCTTTGTCCAAGTCTTACAGGAGAGTGGGTGGGGATGAAGGCAGGGAATTTTGGTGACTTCCTTCTGCCTCTCACGTTCCCTCCATCGCCCCTCATAGACCTGAATGTGTGTAGACCTCTTCCTTGCGAGCTGGAAGGGAGGGCTGCACGGCTGGGCTCCCTCTTCCTGAGGCCCTGGCTGATGGTGAGGCAGGTGGGGGGCCTGGGAGGGAAGCTCACAGCTGCTGCCTCTCTCCAGAAACACGCGGCCTGAAGGATCCTGAGCACGTGGAGGCCTTGCAGGACCAGTCTCAGGTGATGCTCAGCCAGCACAGCAAGGCCCACCACCCCAGCCAGCCTGTGAGGTGACCTGAGCACCTGCCCACCTGCCCGTCTGTCCCTTCAGCTCTCTGCTGCCCTGCCCACCTCTCTGATACTGTCTCAGGGCTGCACTCATTAGATGGAATCAGGATCTCAGTGCAACCAGCACATGGCTGACACCTACTGTGTGCCAGGCGCAGCAACAGGCCCAGGAGTAGGGACCGAAAAGCATAGGGCAAGCTCACTGATTCCAGGGGATGCCCAGCACAGGAGCCACGCTGAAGTTGAGGACCAGCCTAGCGGGTACTGAGGGCTGCGTGCATCTGAAGGAGACAGAGACCCACTGCGAGGCAGGGTGCAAAGCACTGCTGAGAGGGATTTGTGGAGGAAGGGCTGGTGTTGAGGAATGAGAGGGTCTACAAGGAGAGAAATGATCATTTACAAAGGGAGAGTATTAAGTGTTAGTCACTCAGTCGTGTCCGACTCTTTGTGACCCCATGGACTGTAGCCCACCAGGTTTCTCTGTCCATGACTGAAGTGAGTACCTAATCCCTTCTCCAGGGGATCTTTTCAACCCAGGGATCAAACCTTGGCTTCCTGCATTGCAGACAGATTCTTTACCGTCTAAGCCACCAGGGAAGCCCACAAAGGGAGAGGGACAGAAGCAAATATACATATGTTCTTAGGTCAAGAGACCAGTTTGGAAGGCAAAACTGATTGCCACCAGTGAGAAGGTAGGGGTCTAAACCAGAATGGCTTTCTGGCACCAGTCTGCTCAGGACTCTGAAGGGCAGCCAGAGGCCAGATCTGGTTTGGCAGGCAGAGAGGTGCCACTGCAGATCATTGAGCAGGAGAATGTTTTCCACAGAGCTGGGCTTCACGCAGAGGCGTGGTGGTGAGTACAGAGCATCCAACAGGGAGGGAGGCAGACCCTGCCATCATTCAGGGAGTCCTTGAAGGTCTGTTTGTGGGAATGGAAAGGCAGTGACAGATGCAAGAGCCTCCTGGAGTTGGGATGGCTCAGACCTGGTATTTGAGTGGATAAGGAACGAGGGAAGAGGAGCTCTTTGGGGAAAGAGGCAGAAGACACAAAAAGGAAAGTTGGGAGGAAGAGTTTTCAGGGAACATGACAAGATCTGTTGCAGGTGCTGACAGGGATGCACTAGCGTAAGCCGCAGGCATGGACCCTAACCTGGCCCTGGCTGTGTTTGTAGGACAGGGGCTAGTGGCTGAGCCTGGGGCTGTGGGGATGGTGGGGCAGGAGCCAGTGCCCTGGCACTGTCCGGCTCGCCCCAGCACCAGCAGAAGCATGATGGGGGTACATGACGGCCCAGTGCCACCCACTCGGCTCTCACAAGAGAAACAAAGACCTTGGTACTGCAAAGCAGTTTCAGTAGGTCATTGGGAGGTGGTGGAGGCTTCCGTAGACTTCCGTGGTAGAAGCTGAACCTAGAGCTGTCCCACTTGGATGTGGCCTCCCTGACCTTGGGCAATGACTCCGGCTCCCACCCAAGGAAAGTCACCATGACGCCCCCATCTGCCTCTTGGGACTTCACTGTCCAGCTTCTCTACCCTGGGAACCCCTGCCTTGGCAAATGGTTCTCATTTGAAACTATGATGACTTTTTTTCTGGATGAGTATATCAAGCTACAAAAATTTTTGATTTCTGAGCATTTTCACTAATGGTTACTCTTATCATCCTAGGTGACTTACAGAGAATTTATATCCTTTTTTTCTCCCCACACCACGTGGCTTGTTGGGATCTTAGTACCCCAACCATGGATCAAACCCAGGCCCCATGAGTGAAAGCACTGAGTCCTAATCACTGGACCACCAGGGAATTCCCAGGAATTAATTTTCTTATTCAAATATATGTGGTATTAATGATCATGTAATTATAATAATTATATGATTATTAATAATATATTCACACACTATTAATGAAAATAACTTCTTACTTTATAATCTTTACACATAATAAACAATATTGATTCACTATTTTCATCACACTCCTTAATTAAACACTGGAAGAAGGCCACAGTGGGTCCAGGTTAGGTGAATGGGGCCTTTCCTTGAAATCCCTCCTTACTCGCCCTGGGCACCTCTCATCTCTCCTCTCCATCCCCTCTACCTCTCCTGGAATGGTGCTGTGCCCAGGACTCAGGCTCTGAAGCTGATAATCACACTGATAGTGTCCTCTTTCCTGTCCAGGTTTGGGAAGTTGCTCCTGCTCCTCCCGTCTTTGAGGTTTATCACTTCTGAACGTGTTGAGCTCCTCTTTTTCCGCAAGACCATAGGGAATACTCCAATGGAGAAGCTCCTTTGTGACATGTTCAAAAACTAGTGGAAGTAGAAATAAAATGAGTGCAACCACTTTGGGAAGCAATCTACTGAAGCTAAAAATCTGGCTACCCTTCGATTTGGCAATTGAACTCATAGGTATGTATACCTGTCAGAAATCTCCACCAAAAGAATGTTAGAAGCAGCTTTTATCATAATAGCCCCAGACTGTACAATGACAGTAGGATGGACTAATAAATTGTGATATATGCATATTCAGTCGTGTCTGACTCTTTGTGACCCCATGAACTATAGCCCACCAGGCTCATCTGTCCATGGAATTCTCCAGGCAAGAATACTGGAGTGGGTAGCCATCCCCTTCTCCAGGGGATCTTCCCAACCCAGGGATTAAATGCACATCTCCTGCATTGCAGGAAAATTCTTTACCATCTATGCCACCAGGGAAGCCCTATTAAACAGCAATAAAAAGGAATGAACCATCAATATTGTGTGACAACATGGATCTATTTCAGGCACAAACAAAACTATCCAGGCACCAGTTCTGATTATATAAAGTTTAAGAACAGGTTGTAAAAGTTAGAATAGAGGTTATCTCTGGGTAGGAAGTGGGGTTGATTGGGAAGGGGCCCAAGATATGCTAAAAAATGTTCTTCATTTTGATCAGGGCGGTTGTTATGCAAACTTACTCATTAAAAATTGCACCATGCACTTAAGATTTGTGCACTTTATTGTTAGACCTAAAAAAAAAGTGAAAAAACAAAAACAGGAAAATAAATGTGGCCACAGGGTTAAGTTCCATCTTGTTGCCACTCCGAGGCAGAGTCCAGGTGCCACAAATTCAAATCCAGTGAAAAATCTCCTGGAGGATTCAACAACCCAGCTTCTCTCCAGATGGCATCCCAGCACTGCATAGCTTCTACCCATCTCTCTCTTCCCATCCTTCATCACCTCCCTGAAAACAAAGGTGAGCACCACGCAACTCAACATAGCAGCCACAGGCACTCTTTGTGGAGGGGAATCTCCATCACTTCTTAATTCCTTATGGAAAGATGAAGTTCAGACAAACCTCCAGAAGACGTAGGAAAAAGTACTTTTTAAAATGTTAACACATACAAGGCACTTGATACACTGAGACAGTGAAATGAGCACTGAATGTGTATTGTTATTTAACTCTCAGGTTAATCTGTCAGAGGGATCAACAATCCCCATTTATAAGTGAAAATTAGAGAGGACCCAAAACTTGGTGTGACTCTATTTAACTCTGGCACTGCCTTCTCCCCATTCCCCTCTGCCCCTGGAATCAGCTGAACAATTCTGTTCATTTTCTATCTTCAAAGAAGAAATGTTTAAAGCCCAGAAGAAAAATGTCTTCTGAGAAATCCTAGTGTTTCCCTGCTCTTTGGCCTGTGTATGCCTTCTCCTCTTTTTTCAGAGATCTGCTGCCTTGATGCAGGAAGGATGGTTCAGAACACTCTGCTCTGGAAATGATGGCTAGACTGGTACCCAGAGAGAACCAAGTAGGGCAAATACTGCCCAGTTTAATCCCTTCCCACTTAAGCACTCAAACTACTCAAGACTCTAGAACTTATAGAAGCATCAGACTAGCCTCAGTTATTTGGGTCATTTAATGTTGATAATGCCATGATACTAGCCAATTCCCTATCCAAAGTTTTATCCATAAGGTTTAAAGGCCCCACATATAGAAAGCCTGAGTAAAGGCATATTATCGAGAAGGATGGTTGAAGTATGAGCAAACAGGCCCTGAACGTTATCCTGCAGTCTTGCTTTTGGGAACACAAAACTGCAAAGGCAGCCTGCTGAAGTTCACATGCTAGTGTCTGGGACGTGTGAGCACACCAGTTTTACACTGAGTAAGAGACTGGGATCTCCAGAAAGAAGTCTTGGAGAATTAGAGGAGGTTGGTTCAGTTCAGTTCAGTCGCTCAGTCATGTCCAATTCTTTGCGACGCCATGGACTGCAGCACTCCAGTCTTCTCTGTCCATCACCAACTCCCAGAGTTTACTCAAACTCATGTCCATCTAGTCAGTGATGCTATCCAACCATTTCATCCTCTGTCGTCCCCTCCTCCTCTTGCCTTCAATCTTTTCCAGCATCAGGGTCTTTTCTAATGAGTCAGTTCTTCACATCAGGTGACCAAAGTATTGGAGTTTCAGCTTCAGCATCAGTCTTGCCAATGAATATTTCGGACTGATCTCCTTTAGGATGGACTGCATGGATCTCCTTGCAGTCCAAGGGACTCTCAAGAGTCTTCTCCAACAAAACACAGTTCAAAAGCATCAATTCTTTGGCACTCAGCTTTCTTTATAGTCCAACTCTCACATTCATACATGACTACTGGAAAAACCATGGCTTTGACTAGATGAACCTTTGTTGGCAAAGTAATGTCTCTGCCTTTTAATATGCTGTCTAGGTTGGTCATAATTTTTCTTCCAAGGAACAAGCATCTTAATTTCATGGCTGCAGTCACCATCTGCAGTGATTTTGGAACCCCCCAAAATAAATCTGTCACTGTTTCCACTCTCAATCTATTTGCCATGAAGTGATGGGACCAGATGCCATGATCTTAGTTTTCTTTTTTTTCCAGGTGTGTATATATATATGCTAGACAGCATATATAAGGGTGTTGTTTTTTTATTCATTCAGCCAGTCTTTGTCTTTTGGTTGGGGCATTCAACCCATTTACATTTAAGGTAACTATTGATAAATATGATCCCATTGCCATTTACTTTGTTGTTTTGGGTTTGAGTTTATAAACCTTTTCTGTGTTTCCTGTGTAGAGAAGTTCCTTTAGCATTTGTTGAAGAGCTGGTTTGGTGGTGCTGAATTCTCTCAGCTTTTGCTTGTCTGTAAAGCTTTTGGTTTCTCCTTCATATTTGAATGAGATCCTTGCTGGGTACAATAATCTGGGTTGTAGGGTTTTCTCTTTCATCACTTTAAGTATGTCCTGCCATTCCCTTCTGGCCTGAAGAGTTTCTGTTGAAAGATCAGCTGTTATCCTTATGGGGATCCCCGTGTGTGTTATTTGTTGTTTTTCCCTTGCTGCTTTTAATATTTGTTCTTTGTGTTTGATCTTTGTTAATTTGATTAATATGTGTCTTGGGGTGTTTCACCTTGGGTTTATCCTGTTTGGATAAACTCTCTGGGTTTCTTGGACTTGTGTGGCTATTTCCTAGCCCATTTTAGGGAAATTTTCAACTATTATCTCCTCAAGTATTTTCTTATGGCCTTTCTGTCTTCTTCTTCTGGGACTCCTATGATTTGAATGTTTGGGCATTTCACATTGTCCCAGAGGTCTCTGAGGTTGCCCTCATTTCTCTTTTTTCTTTTTTCCTCTCTGCTTCATTTATTTCCACCACTCTATCTTCCACCTCACTTATCCTATCTTCTGCCTCAGTTATTCTACTGTTGGTTCCCTCCAGAGTGCTTTTGATCTCAGCTACTGCATTATTCATTATTGACTCTTTTTTATTTCTTCTGGGTCCTTGTTAAATTTTTCTTGCATCTTCTCAATCTTTGTCTCCAGACTATTTATCTGTAACTCCATTTTGTTTTCAAGATTTTTAGATCATTTTTACTATCATTATTCTGAATTCTTTTTCAGGTAGACTCCCTATCTCCTCTTTTGTTTGGTTTGGTGGGCTTTTATCATGTTCCTTTACCTGCTGAATAATTTCTCTGCCTTTTCATCTTGTTTAGGTTGCGGTGTTTGGTTTCTGTATGCTGGAAGTTTGTGGTTTCTGTTTATTGTGGAGGTTCCTCCCTGTGGGTGGGGTTAGACAAGTGGCTTGTCAAGGTTTCATGGTTAGGGAAGCTTGCATTGGTATTCTGGTGGGTGGAGCTGGATCTCTTCTCTCTGGAGTGCAATGAAGTGTCCAGCAGTGAGTTTTGAGGTGTCTATGGGTTTGGTGTGACTTTTGGCCACCTGTATTTTTGTGCTCAGGGTTATGTTCCTGCATTGTTGGGAGAATTAGCTTGATATGTCTGGCTCTGAAACTTGTTGGCTCTTGGGAGGAGCTTGGTTTCAGTGTAGGTATGGAGGCTTTTGGATGAGCTCTTGTTGATTAATATTCCCTGGAGTCAGGAGTTTTCTGGTGTTCTCTAGTTTTGGATTTAAGCCTCCGGCCTCTGGCTTTCAGTCTTATTCTTACAGTAGCCTCAAGACTTCTCCATCCATACAGCTGCTGCTGCTAAGTCACTTCAGTCATGTCTGACTCTACGATCCCATAGACGGCAGCCCACCAGGCTCTGCTGTCCCTGGGATTCTCCAGGCAAGAACACTGGAGTGGGTTGCCATTTCCTTCTCCAGTGCATGAAAGTGAAAAGTGAAAGTGAAGTCGCTCAGTCGTGTCTGACTCTTCACAACCCCATGGACTGCAGCCTACCAGGCTCCTCCGTCCATGGGGTTTTCCAGGCAAGAGTACTGGAGTGGGTTGCCATTGCCTTCTCCATCCATACAGCACCGATGATAAAACATCTAGGTTAATGGTGAAAAGATTCTTCACAGTGAGGGACACCCAGAGAGTTTCACAGAGATACATGGAGAAGAGAAGAGGAGGAGGGAGATAGAGGTGACCAGGAGGAAAAGATGGGGAATCAAAAGGGGAGAGAGCAATCTAGCCAGTAATCAATTCCCTATTTGCTCTCCACAGTCTGGAACACTCAGAGAGATTCACGGAGTTCCATAGAGAAGAGAAGAGAGAGGAAGGAGATAGAGGTGACCAGGAAAAGAAGAGAGGGAGTCAAAAGGAGAGAGACCAATCTAGCCTGTGATCAGTTCCCTAAGTGTTCTACAGAGCCCAGAACACCCGAAGAAATTCATGGAGTTAAGTAGAGAAGAGAAGGGGGAGGGAGGAGATAGAGGTGACCTGGGGGAGAAAAAGGAGAGTCAAAAGGGGACAAAAATCAAGCCAGTAATCACACTCCTTAGTAAAAATGGGTACTGAAGATTGGATTCTTAAAGGTACAGAATTGATAACAAATACCAAATAGCAAAAATTAAAATCTAGAGTAGAGGTTAGACTCTCAAAAATACAATATTAAAAAAAGAAAACAAAATCACAAAAGTTATAAAAAACATATATGTGAAATTTGCTTTTAAAAAAGGGTCTTTTTTGTGAGGTAATAGTAGGTTTTAAAAATGAAAATTAAAGTAGTAATAAAGAACTTAAACCTTAAAAAATGATAATAGTAAAATATATCTAGGAATTTCTCTGGAGCTGTTGAGGGCAGTGTGGGGTCAGTTCTGTTTCAGATCGTTCCTTGTTCCAGCTTATACTTCTTCTCAAGGTGTAGAGGTCCCTTCCAATGTGGCCAATGCTAACTACAGGGTTTTAATCTGTTGCACCTGTCACTTCCAAAGCGGTTCCCTCTTTGTTTATTTTGGCTTCCTCTGTTGCAAGTCTCTTCAGTATCTAACTTCTGCCCTGACACAAGGGGGCAAAGGTGGTCATTTATTTAGGCTCACTTGTTCAATTGTGCTGCGGGGAGGGAGGCAAACAAATATCACTGGTGTGTGGGGGGAGTGCTCACAGTGTCTGGGCCACACTGGGTTTGCCCCCACTCACGGCATGTGTGCTTGCCTAGTCTACACTGCTCAGGCTCCAGATTGCTCTGCAGGGGAACTGTCCAAGGCGGGCCCTGGGTTGTGTGCACTTCACAGGTCTAAGCCACTCAAGTTCAGGTTCTCGGGTACTCCACAAAGGCACAGACTCAGTTGGGCTGACGTTTTGTGCCCTTCCCAGGGCAGCTTAGGTGACCAGGTGCTTGGCGAGCAAACACTCCCCAGGTGTGGTACATCTTATTGCCTCCCCTGTCCCAGATGCTCGGTTTCGTGGGTGTGCAGCAGGAGCACCGTCTCAGGTGTGTCATCTGTCTCCTCTGGGGAGCTGATCTCTGGCTGCGACCCTCCTGGCAGATGTCAACCATCCAGGATCCCAGGAAGACTTGGTTAGCAACTGGGAGCCTGCTCGCAGTTTGGTAGAGAATGCTGTCTCTGGGGCCAAGTTTACCCCTTGCCTTCTGGCTCTGGCTGTCACCTGCCTGCTTCCCTGCCTTCAGCAGGGGATGGGCCAGTTCGCAGTCTGCTAGCTCTCCTCTGACATTCACTCAAGACTTTTGCTCTGTGAGTGGGCCCGGCAGTACCTTAGGTTAGAGCTTTTCATTGGAAAGTTCTCTCTCTTTCCTCTTTTTTTTTTTTTTTTTTTTCTCGCTGGCTATCCCAGGTTTGGGTTGCTATCTCACGTTAGCTCCCTCAGATTGCCCTCAGGGCATTCAGGCCCAGTTCTTACCCTAAGCGATGCAGCTGTGCCTCCCTGTTCAGCCCCCACTCGCTGGTGGCCAATGCAAGTGTCTGGGCTACTTCTCCGCTGGGAGTTGCAGTTAGGTGCATAATCTGTGCGTTTTATTTTTTCCTCCCGGTTTTGTTGCCCTCTGAGATTCCAAAATTCGCCACAGACCCACTAGTGAGAGGATTTCCTGGTGTTTGGAAACTTCTCTTTTACAACTCCCTCCCCAGGAGGGGTCTCCATCCCTAACTCTTTTCTTTTTCTTTTATATTTTGTCCTACCTCCTTTCGAAGACAATGGGCTGCCCTTCTGGGTGCCCGGTGTTCTCTGCCAGCGTTCAAAGATGTTTTGTGGTATTTGCTCAGCATTCAAATGATCTTTCGATGAATTTGTGGGGGAGACAGTTGTCTCCCCGCCCTATTCCTCCACCATCTTAGGACTGCCCCTAATCTTAGTTTTCTGAATGTTGAGTTTCAAGCCAATTTTTTCCACTCCCCTCTTTCACTTTCATCAAGAGGCTTAGTTCTTTGCTTTCTGCCATAAGTGTGGTGTTGAACATAAACTTAATTATCTGCAGCCAACACAGCATCCACTCCCTCACCCCGCCCCATGGCCCCTCTTAAGGTCTTGTCTTCATTGCAGAGATGCCAGGAAATACATTTGTCAGGATCCCCTTCCCCTATGGTTTCCTAGTAGAAGACGGGCACTCATGTGAGATTTGTAAAGTAAATGAGAAGCTATTAATCTTTGGATACAGTCACAGCCAAATATGTGGGAAGATAATTTCACAGCAACCTTCTTTAGAGTTGCAGGAAGAGTTGCCAACTCTTGAGAACTTTTGGTTCAGATCTGCTCGCTTTCTTGACCTTCAGTGGGGGCTTTCTCTGACCTGCTTCCCCACTTCTTCCAATGTTGACATTAAGTCCTTCACATCTGAAATACACTGAGCGGCTTCTGTAATCCTAATACAGCTCTCAGTTGATCCCAGGATTTATCCAGCTTTTGCTGTAAACTGGCCCTACTGAAACTCAGATGGGTAACAGCTCTACCCCAATGCATTTAGGGCCAGTGCTAGGGGAGGGGATACTACGAAAACTCTTTTCTGCCCTTGGTGCCAGAAACGTCTTTGGTTATGAAGCACACAGAGGTAGACTCTGTGGGCCTATGTGGGCCTTTCTTTTCAACTGCAGTTTTCAGATTTGTGAGACATTCCACCTCTATCCTTAAGGAAGTATTTAGATGTCGGAAAGGCAGAGAAAGACTCAGTTACCAAGAAGCAACCATTCAGATTAATAAAACCTGATAGTGCAACCCAGATACTGCGGATGACTAGTCTCCCCCTGGCGGACACCACTGGTTTTCCTCACCAGGATGCACGCTCCATAGGGCGCAAGGGCTTTGGTCGCCAGCACACCCCAACCAACTACAGTGCTCAGTCAACACTTGTCAAACGAGGGGTAAATGGCCCCACAGAACCGGGAAGTGACATGCTTGTCAGAGTCTGAGATGTCTCACAAGATCCAGTAGATGTGACAGGTGTCTCATCCATGTTCATGGTTATGTCCCTGACTCTAAGATGCTATACTGTTGTCCAATTTAGGAGAAAGAACAATTTTTTAACATGCAAAAGCTCTGATCTGTGTCTCCTTACAAGTTTCTGCTCTTTCTTCATAATCGGAAAGGTTTGTTGTGGATTTAGTTATCACAGGGGGAACTTTCAAGAATGGCATTACTAGGTTTTATTTAGCCAACTGAGGAAACCTTAAACAATCCACTATTCTTTAAGTTGTCAAGTAGACAATGCAAACTGTAGATGTAAACAATGTAAACAATGGAAAGAATGATCTCAGAATTTTTAAATGGAATAAATTTGACATTAGGGAAAAATTGACCATAATTTTTTTTTTTTTCAATTCCACTTTAGATTTGGTTTGGTATTTGAGAACCCCTTGATCACATTCAACTCTCTCATCCAAAACGTAAGTGTGGGCACCTTTTGTTAAGTGCTGAGGATCTGAGAGTCAGGAAGATAGGTTCCTTTCTTGCCTTAGGAAGCTAACGTCAGTTTTTGATGTCACAAACACTGGGAGCTGTTGAGAACACAAGACACCTAAGCCAGTGTGATGGGGAAGAGGAAATCTCCAAGTAGAAATGCCTTTTTACACTACGAGGAGGAGTTACCCAGAGAAAACCTGGGGGAGGGACTACATTCCAGACTGAAGGCAAAGATTTATTTTCTTCCCTGCACCCCTATCCCTAAATTGATTAAATGGAAGTCTTGACAGCTTAGCATCCCTTATGGAAAACTCACAACTTGAAATCTCACCTTCACTTGAGTTATATTAAGTTCCCAATAATTACCATCTCTGTACTTTATCAATTTTGGGCTCAGTCCTTTGCTTAAAAAATAAAAATGACTTTATCAAAAATCATTGCTATTCCTTGGGTTCAGGCTGGAGTGAGTTGGGGTGGGAGCCAGGATGGTCAGAAAACAAACCACACGTATTGCTGCTTCTGGAAGCTTTGTTCTTTAATGAGCCGTGGAGTGACCTGTCCATCAAGCTGCTTTTGTGTAGCCATACAGTGCATATTTTGAGTGGCACAAACTGCACTTTATACAACTGACGGCCCCAGCCCCACCCCCTGCCAAAAAAAAAAAAAAAAAAGGAAATTACAAAGTGCCTGTTGATTGCATCCGGAAAGTAATCAGTTCTGTGGGTGAGACAAATCATTCTTTGTATAGAATTATTCTGTTAAACAGTAAAATGATATTATATTTCACAGGCTATGTCCTTTTACAATAGTCTTTTATAAATTTACACTCAGTGTATTTATATAAATTACTTTAAATCCATTAATATAATACTTGTCTGTAGTCCACACCTTTCCCCTTAGTAAAAACAATTACTTCGTTCCAAAGGTGCAACTTCTACATGACCTAAGGGGGATGATAAATAGGCATTCAGTATGGATGGAGAGCAAGGTGATGGACCCCTTGGTGGGGCTTTTTTGACAACAGTTCCAACCAAGAGACCAACAAGACCTAATAGATCCACCTCCACAGTCACTATTTTGCCCTTTACCACAAGATCAGATGTGGGAGCAGTTCCAGAGAAAAGTGAGTAACAGTATTTTAGGGGTATAGAAAGATAGAAAAGTGAAAGTGTTAGTCACTCAGTCATGTCTGACTCTTTGCGACCTCATGGACTATAGCCTCTGTCCGTAGAATTTTCCAGGCAAGAATACTGGAGTGAGTTGTCATTCCCTTCTCCAGGGTATCGTCCCAACCCAGGGATCAAACCCAGGTTTCCCACATTGCAGGCAGATTCTTTACCATGTGATCCATCAGGGAAGTCCCGAGAAAGACTTCCACAACCACCAAGGAACTTTACTACCAAGGCTAACACGGTATTGGGGGACAGTGCCAACTGTCACAGAATTAGGGAAGCTGTCCCACAATTATGGGTAGACAAACATATCTGTCAGCACAGAATGATGTTGTTGGTCAACACAGAATGACCAAGAGGAGGAAAAATGAGAGGAGAATGAGGAAAGCCAGCTGGAGTGTTTTTTCTTAAAATTAAAACTCTCTGAGCTTTGAACACATCCTGAGAATATTTTCTTCTCTCTTGTTCACCAAAGTGCTTGTGAAAGGTACATATTCCTTAGTTACAGTTTAAAAAAGAAAAATGTGGCCCACAGGCACTGAAGTGGGCCTGCAGAACCTTGCTGGAGCTCCTGTTTTCTGCATGCTTCTGGGACTCTCCATCTTTGACAGTAAAAACAACCCTAAAGTGATGGAAGACATAAGTCTCCACTAACTCCCCTGAGAAGGGAGAACTCTTATATCCCACCCCCTGAATTCAGGTCCTTCTGTCTCCACAACGCTCATACTGGGCTGTGTGTTCATAGAAACCCAGAGTGGCAAAATAATTAAAATGGGAGAAGTACACAGTGCATTACGAATGAAGCAAGTCACCCTCCTGAATCCTTTCTGTATTTACTTCACTTTGTATATACACACTTTGACCCTACAATTATACTTCTCTGCTTCCATTACATTTTCCATGATAAAGGATATGTTGGCTTTAATGGGGAGAATTAAAACTCCAGGCTGTATCCGGGGCTGAGAATGTGTGGTAAGAAGAGAATGCTCCGCATTTTAGAGTATGAGCTCCAAATGAGGAGCTGCCTCTATGCTGCCATATATGGGTTTTCTTTGAGGCATTTGAGACCAAAGAAAATAAGCAAAGGAGAAGCAAATAGAAAACACACACTTGACACATACAGATGTTAAATATCTTAATTATAAGTGATTGTAATGCAGCATCAGCTTGTGGTAACACAACACGAACCACAGAGATGACCAGTTAAGATCAGAGGAGAGACAGCATTTGGTTCCTACAATTGTTAAGTGTTATGGCTTCATCTTTTTCAGGCCAACAATGCCCATTATTCTAGAGAACAGCAGCATGCTTTCCTTCAAAGGGAGGGTCCCGCCTTTGCTCTCCATTCTTAGCATTCCAGGCATCTCCCTTTCCCCACTCCTCCATTCTGACAGCTTGTTAAATGACTAGAAATCCACAAATCTAGCAACTGAAAAACAAATATTTATTTAATGTTATCCAAATTCAGGTTTTAGGTCCCTGAGAAAAAATTATAAAGTCTCTTAACATCCATCACCTGGCTCCTATAAAGTGACCTATATGAGTAGTTTTTTTTTTTTTTAATTTTTTTTAACTGCCAAAAACTTATTTTGAAAAATAACAGCAACAAAACAAAAACTCCACAAAGATTCAGAAGGGAGACCATATGCCAAGATGTGTTTCCCAGGCCATTCCTCTAGGCCAAAGAAAACTACTCAACAGGGGTAATCACTTTTTTTTGTATGGTATTTTAACCAATGTCCTGGAACAAGTGGAAAGGAGTAGTCAACACCGGGTGAAAACCACCTTCCCAAGAATAATGGGAGAGACTGCGCCTGGCACAGGGACTGGGGCACCCATGCAGACACAACCATGCTGAGGGGCTGGGTTCTGATCTAGGAGATTCTCTGAAATTCAGATTTTTAAAGACTTTATTTACCTTTATTACTCCTCAAGGCAGCATGAACAAGGTGGCAGATGTTTGCAGGCTATAAAATTGAACATGTTTAGTTACTAACCATCATCATTCTGCAAACTGACAAAGACTCCTTTTCCCGAGGTCATTTCTGAACCCCACCAGGGAGAGGTAAGCCTCCTGCTACCTGGAGCTGCCACTTGAGATGATATTTGTGTCCGGCCTCTGGGGCTCGACAGCAGCCACAGAGGCAGTGGCATGAGGTTCACTGTTGTGTAACAGGAGACTGCCTTATTAATGAAAGTCCTCAGGTTTTTATAACTTCATCTCAAAGAAGTGTGAAAAGGAAGAATAACCAAAATTCAGGTTACAGATGGTAAAGGCTCTTTTTTAGAACAGTGCATGTGGTAGTTAGACAAGATGCATTTAGTAACTTTAAAAAAGAAACATTTTCACATACTTATCTCAAAAAAAGGGTATCATGTTTCATTTCCCATATATTATAAATAGCAAAAACAGACTTCTAATCCCACAAACACTAAGAAGCTTAAAATGCTTTTATAACTCAGGTACATGGAGACACCCAGTGGTGAGAAAAATGGTCTGACTTTTCCCTCAACCCAGGGATGTCTGGCTCTCACCACCACATCCAATGGCCCTTAATCTGTGGGAAGAAATTCTATGGGGAGGAAGGAAGCATAAAGTTAAAAAGAAATATGCACACTATACATATATATATTTACAGTAAACTTCAGTAACCAGAATATTAACAAAAATAGCTTCAAGTAGTCCTTGATTTTTTTAAATCTATTTAATACTGATGGTCTGAGGAAAAAAAGATAAAAGCTTAGATGGGTCATATTAAAAACTTTTTTTTCTTTTTTGGCAGCTTTCTGTAACGTTTATTCATGCAGTGCTATGTGTGAATACTTGGGGAGAAGTGATTAAGTGGTCACATCATTTGTGTGAGCTTGTGGTGGAAATCCACCAGCAGATAAACAGGTTCATATATGGGCTTCAGTTTAATCTATACAAAGAGAAAGGCCTGGATAAATTAGAATGAAACCCTCCTGTTTAGGGATCACTATGTCCCTGGGACATTTAAAAAATATCAGCGGAACCTGATTCTAGGATCAGGGGATATAAGAACAGTATGGCTATTAAACTTCGGCTCATGCAATACATTTGGCAGGAACTAACCGGGGGTTACACCAGCACTGATTATGATGATATCAAACATTGCTGAAAAACAAAACAGTCCCTCTCTTCTTCACTGGATAGAGGCCTCAAACATGCTCCGATGGCTTGATGGAGACAACTGCTTTTTTTCACTTTCCCCAGAATATAACAGGGAGTGTTTCTCAAAAATCTTAAAATAGAGGGCTTAGGCTTTTTGTTTACAAATCCTTGGAAGAAAATTATATTCTATACCAGCTCCTAACTATCCCAAAATAAACCCAAAGGATTTTGCTTTCATGGTTAAGAAAGGTTTATATGTTTTCTTCAAATGTTAGAAATCAGTGGGTCCCTCTAGCCCACAATGTCCCCCCAGTTCCACACTCACCTCTGGGATGGAAAAAAAGGGAGGGAGGAGAGACAACTACAAAGACCTCCACAACTGACCCAAATCCCAAGGCCCTGGACGCTCTGTTCAGAGAAATCTCTAGTCGGATACAGCAGCCAAGGCACAGCTGGTACCATCCCTGGCAGGCTTCAAAGAAGACTTTCCGCTTCAGCAGGAGGCCCACCTGGGACTCAGCACACAAGGTCTTGGTTGTATGCTCAGGCAAGAGGCAGGACCACAATCAGGATGGATACTGTGGACCAGGTGATGAAGCCCCAAGATGAGATGTGTTTCCCACTCTGCAGCCACAAGCGACACTTATCTGCCAGTTCAGACCATAAACTCGTTATTCCCAAAGAGAGCTAGCTGTTGGGCCGAGCTGCAGTCTGGGTCCACAGTTTTCCTGCGGCCAGACACAACTATCCCCTCTGGGGTCTCTTTGGTTTTCTGAGGTGAGTTTTTCACATTCTTTAACTTTTGTTTGCCCTTTTCAGGGTTGAAGGTTCCTCTGCTGATGAACTGAGGCTTGTCTTCTAGGGATTTGGTCTGGCCCGATGGCCCTTCCATCCCCAGAGCCTCGCCAGCTAAGGAAGCTCGGTAGAAAGGAGATTTGGAATAAATCTGAAATCGCCTTCTGGTCCCATGAGAAGATGCAGTGCCAGATGAACATAAAGAAGAGGCTGAAGAGTCCACTGAATCCAGTGAGTCTTGCTGCTTTTTGAGCTGCTTCCGCAACTTGCTTGAAAGTTCAGACTTGCCAGCTGCCTTCATAGAGATAAGGGCTAAGCTTCTCTCTAATGCAATAAAGAGACCAAAGCTGTAAATGACAGTTCTCTCTGAAGCACATCATTGTGTGATGAAGAGGTATCACTGCTCACATGTGAAAGTCGGTGGGCTAAGATCTGGAGAGTCCAGGGTGACCTGCTTTGGGCACAGTCACAACTCAAGAAGAGCTCACCACCCATCTCTACACATCTGTATCAACCCTGAGGAAGCTGGAGTGGGACCATGCCATTAAAAGAGGCCTACAACCATCCCCATCATTTAAAACACTGCCAGAATATGTAGTAAATTCCACATCTCGCGGAGACATGGCAGGCAGTTAAAGAGTTCCTTGGGTCCAGTCCCATCTCATAGCTGGGCATGGCTCCCACTACCTGCCCTTAGAAAATGTGTCATGAGTCAGTAAGACAACATGAGCTGTGATTGCTGGCTTTCCTCTGTGGTAGATACAGAGGAAACATTACATTACAAAAGAACTATGTTACACTGAAGGCTTGGTCTGATGAACAATTTATACAGAAGCTTCAGGAGGACTGGTATATTTCAGGTCCTTAGGACACTGTCATCTTTTCAGGGAAGGTCAAGGGCCTTCTTGAAAGAGACTGTCTTTGCTTGGGAATCCTTATTCCTTCTCTGCAAAAAAAATCTGGAGTCTTTGGTCTAACACGTTCATTTACCTGATTTCTCAGAGATGGCACCTTCAGATTCAATATTCAAATTTTCTGAGCTATCAGCAGTCCCTATGGAGGCCTCAGACTCAAGGGTTTCATCATCAGAGGCACGTGGTTCCAGGACAAGCATCTCAAAGGTTAGTTCTTCCCTGTAAGACACAATCAAGAAATCATTATCATTTGATAAGAAATGGAAAGAAGCCAACAGGAAACCAGACCTCCTGTCAATGTCAGGAATTTAGGTAGCAAAAACAGTCACATTTCTTACTGTTCCCTTCCAGGGTGATGATAAGAACCTGTATACCTGATGTGAAGAGCCAACTCACTGGAAAAACCCTGATGCTGGGAAAGACTGAAGGCAGAAAGAGAAGGGGATGACAGAGGACGGGATGGTTGGATGGCATCACTGACTCAATGGACATAGGTTTGAGCAAACTAAGGGAGATAGTGAAGGCTAGGGAAGCCTGGCTTGCTGCAGTCCACGAGGTCACAAAGAGCTGAACATGACTTAGCGACTGAACAACAAGTCACAGTCACAGTGAAGGTTAAAGACAGCAAAGGCTGGGACCTATAATGGGGCTAAGGGTGAGGCAGAGGAAGGTGCTAAAGCTGTAAAATCTTTTGATAAAATGAATTCTGGGCTGCTAATCAGGAGACTGGGATTCTAAACTCACTCTAAACTCATTCATAATACATCAGGAAAGTACTTTTCTCTTTCTGGACCTTAACTTTCTCATCCACAAAAACGGAGACTAAACTCGATGGTCTCTAGGATCCCTTCCAGCTCTTAAACTCTTTTCTACAAAATTTTATTAGCTGCTACACACTATATCCTCTACCTTCTTTGGCCAAGGAGAGACCTCTAGATCTCCTAAATGAAACAGAACAGACTGACCTCCTCTGTCCTTTTAAACCTTTGCAATCTTCACTTAAGACTATTCTCTCCTCCTCATCATCAATCACTCACCTCCTCTCAGCCATGCCTCTTCATTCCCTGAAGTCTTTGGTACCTGGCTCCTAATCTTTCTCACTACTGCCTGACACCACTCTGATTCATCTTGATCAATATCTTTGTTAAAAGCTCATGTTAATACCCTAACATCAAAGTTCTTTTACATCTGCAATTCCTTTTCTCCACTCTATGTAGGCAATTTTCCCCAGTGGGCAGACCCTGGAGTTTGTCGATCCACTCCTCCACTCTGTCCACTGCCTCCTTATCCTTCCAAGCTTAACTCCATTGTCATCAATTCTCCTCCTTTTCAGAGCCCTCTTAGCTTCTCTTCCACTCTACCCAGCTTAAACTATTCATCCTTTAATACCTCCGATACCTGGCTTGAGATTCATGGACAATCTTTGCAAGGACAATCTCGCCAACAACTCACTGCTGCCATGACAACTGTCATAAGCAGTGCATATTCACATCTCTGAGACTATGTTCATACATTTTCCTTTCTCTGGGACTTTCACCTTCCTGGCAAGTTCCTATTCATCCTTTAATACTTCCAATGCCATTTTCATCAAAGCTGAATTAGCTCCTCTTTTCAGATCATTTTTGTACCAAATAGCTAGCTGCTCATCAAAGTAGACCATTTTTACCTTATTATGTTCAGCACAGTTGAGCCCTAGCTGCTTTTTCAGCTTGTCCAAATTCTAGAAGAAATCTTGACAAGCAAAAAGCACTTTAAAAGACTCATAATCTCTCATGAATCAAGCTCTCAGACCTGGGACCCTGGAACTCAGGAACAAAAATCCCCTTAAAACTTGAGTCATCACTGTCAACCAGTACACAGTACCTTCAGAGAGAACCATGGAATGTTCACATTATACCCAGGAAGTACTGTTACCATCCTTGCTCCAGGGATGGCAGAGGTCACAGAGCAGTATATTTGTCTCTCTCCCAAACTGCAACCAATTTCCCTACCTGGTGTCCCAGCACCTCCAAGAGTTGCTGCCTTACCCTGACCATCCAGTTGCTGACCCCATGGTTATATTGATCTTCAGATAATAATGTTCCTTTATGGAGTTCTGAATCATCTTAGCCTGGTAATCCTTATTCCTCCTTTAAAAGAAAAATCTGTCACCAAGACTGGTGACCTGTTAGGAATCTGGGCTAAGACTGACACACCCTGTCCAGCCAGCCTTTCGAGAATCTCCACTGTAGCAGCTTCAGATCTCCCAGCTCACGAGCATCCTTCTCTGAGATGACAACTTTCACACTGCTACCTGAGTAGATACAGCATGTCCTTGTCTCCACATCCCCTGTACGCTGACGTAGCGTCTGACTCACAATAAGGAAGAATAAACAGAGGGCAGGAAGAAGGAAATGGAAACGAGTAACGGTTGCTCGCTTTTTTTCCTTCCGGCAACTCACTTCTCTTTCTGCAGATTCTCAATCTGCTCGGTCAGGACTCTCTCCTCCTGCTGCATAGCTGCCTGCTGCTGCTCTGTGATGTCAGTCTCCAGGGCCGCCTCACTAGTCAAGGTCTCTTCTGTGACATCAGACATGGAGGGTAACCGAACCACAGCAGGAGGGGATGGACATGGATAGTTTCCTCGACGAAGACGCCCCTTGCCCTGCAAAGAAAAACACATGTTAAAGGTAAATTGAGGGACTCCATCAGTTTTACTTGGCCCAGTTAGGATAACAAGTGTAATATTTCCATCACACCTGGTGAATGGTGGGAATAAGTGGAAACATTTTTATGAGACCTAAAATATTTAGTGAGATACCATATCCATCAAACACATTTAGGCTAAGTATTTCTTAGAGCACTGGAAAACGGGTACGTAGGTAGGTGGGAGTTTAAGAACACACTGTGTACTGGGATGAGATTATCCTTTTTAACTAAGGTATAGTTGTTTTACAATACTGTATCAGTTTCTTCTGCTGTACAATGAAGTGAATCAGCTATATATATTCCCCTCCCTTTTGAACCTCCCTCCCTCCTCCCCTATCCTACCCCTCTAAGTTATCACAGAGCTCCAAACTAAGCTCCCTGTGCTATAAAGCAACTTCCCACTAGCTATTTTACACATGGTAGTGTATATGTGTCAGTCTTAATCTTCATAATGATATGAGATTCTTCTTTTAATTTAAGCTGTCTCCTGCAAAACTAAATATCCTGCAAACTAAATATTCACACATGGCTATTTAAATTTTAATTAATTAAATGGGATGTGGGGGAGGGATAAATTGGGAGATTGGAATTGACATATGTGTATATGATATGTGTGCATACAACTATATATAACTAATAAGGACCTACTGTATAGCACAGGGAACTCTACTCAATACTCTGTGATAGCCTATACAGGAAAAAAAATCTTTACAAAGAGTGGATATATGTATAACTGATTTACTTCACTGTACATCTGAAACTGACACAACATTGTAAATCACCTATACTCCAATACAACTTTTTTTAATTAAACAGAAGTAAAAATTTAGCTCTGCAATCACCCTAGCCAGATTTCAAAAGTTCAGTAGGGTGGTTAGTGACTACCACAAGGAAAAGTGCAGATATAGAGCACCTCTATCATCAAACAAAGTTCTGAGGGACAACACTGTTGTATAACGTTAACCTTGGAATATATACTCTCTCTAGGACGACTATATAAAATAGGTTCTAAAACTCAGTTTTATTTTTTAAAAAATAACATTTATATATTATAGGGTGTTAGTGAGAGATATTCTCTAAGAACAACTCAAAAAACTTCCTTCTTGAGATCAGAGGGGGAATAATCTCATTGTTTTAATTGGTTACTATGTATGTAACTTTAGCCTCTGATAATGACAATTATACCTCCTGCTGAGAACAACTGGACCAAACATAAAAAATCAGATTCTTGAAGGCACTACAGAGCTAACAAGGCAGACCAAAGAGAGGTTGGCCCAGTATTCAGGGCTAATTTATATTTAAGAGGCAGATGAGAGTCTGAACAGAGCTTCTGACAGAGTACAGCAGGAGTCAGCAACACATGGCCCTTGGGCCAAATGTGTCCTAATGTCAGATTTTGTAAATAAAGCTTTACCGAAATACTTATCTGCTCATTAATTCATGCATTGTCTATGGCTCGTCTGCAGAAAAACCGTAGCACTGATGGTTGCAACAGATTCCATGTTCCACAAAATCTGAAGTATTTAGACTAGGGTTCTTTCTTTATAGAAAATTTGCCAAGCCCTGGGCTAAGAATAATACAGTACAGACCCAGGCAAGGGTGTGAGCTGTAGTCGGGTGTTGAGTGTGGACTCCATCCATGCCTGACGCTGGGACCCCTAAGGTTTGTAAATTGAAATTATTATAGTCATTGCAGATACTGCAGGCTAGCTTCAAGTTGTCTGAATGGTTCAAAAAAACTGTGATCCCTAAAACTGGATTCAAGTAATCTCAGATTGCTAGTGTCCTAGAACCTGGCAGAAAATGATGAAAACACTCTCTGGAGGAAAGTAACACCATCTCAAGTTTCAAAATATTTTTACAAATAATGTTTAAAAATACTTTGCTCACATACAATAAAAGGTAACCAAGCACAAAAGGAGACAAGACAATGTAAATGGAAACCAGTAAAAACAACAGAAACTCTCAATGACACCAGATATTGTTGACTATCAGAACAGACTTAAAATAACCATGCTGAAAGACACAGAAGGACACAGTTTAACTAGTGAACTGGAATAGATCAGAAGAAAATATAAAGAATCGAGCAGAGAAAACGAAACAAACATTCTTCTAGAAAAATTCAGTAAAGAGGATAAGAGGACACAATAAAAAAGATCTACCATATGCAAAAAGATTACTAGGAGAAAAGAGAGATCCTGTAGGAAAAATGCCAAAAAAATAATAGCAGAACATCTTTCAATTAAAGATATCAACCTACTGACTGAAGAAAATCTTCAACCTCTAGGGAAGATAAACATTGGGTTGGCCAAAAAGTTTGTTCAGGTCTTTCCATCAGATGTTATATAAAAAGCCTCTCTGAATTTTTTGGCCAATCCAATAAAAATAAGTCCATACTCACACCTTGAGACAGCTGCTAAAAATTAAAGGCAAGAGAAAATCTAAAAAGAAGTCAGAAAAAAAAATGTATCTGCACAAAAGAAGCAACTATTTGATTCAAGGCTTACTTTTCAACAGAAACAATGGAAGTCAGAAAACAACAAATGGTATTTTCTAAAGATGAAGGGGATAAGTAACTCCCTGTCTAGAATTCTATACATTGCAAAAGCAGCTTTCAAGAATAAAGTCCAAATAAAGACATTTTCAGACATACTAAGATAGGAAATCTGTCACCAGCAGATCTGCACTAAAGGAAGGGCACAGAGAAAATGACCTGAAGAGAAAAGTCAAGGAGAAAGAAATGCAGAGCAGCTGAAAACAGTAAATATATAAGTTTTAATGAATTTTCATAAAACATAACAATAATGTATTGCATTTAAAATACAAAGATAATTTAAAACATCTGCCTAACAACAACAGCAACTATATCATAAAATAGCTAAAGCATATTAAAGACCTTGCACTATCTAGGAAAAAAATAAAAGCACCAACTGACTCCGATAAATCACAGATGTCTGTTGTAATCTTTAGGTTGAAAATTAAAAGAAGAGTAAAAAAGTATAAAACTTTAAAACTAAGGGAAAAATGGAATATAACATGTAGTCAAAAGAAAAAGAAAAAAAAAAAGAAACAAAACATCTATCAGGTAGGAAAAATTAAAAGCACAAAATAAAAATAGTAGATTTCAATCCAAATATGTCAGTGACTACATTAAATTAAGTAGATTAAATGTTTTAGTTAAAACCTGAAGATTATCAGACTGTATTTTAAAAAAGAAAATTCAACTGTATTAAGTTTACAAGGTATGCATATGAAATATTCAGAATTCAGGAAGGTTGAAAGCAAAACTGCAAGAGTAAAAGACATACCATATCAGCACAGAGAAAACAAGTGTATACACACAAATCAGTAAAGTAATAGACCTAAACAACTTAATAAACACAAGTTATCTAATAGACATATAGAATTCATGACCTAACAACTACAGGATATTTTAAAGCACACACAGCAAAGACAATAGTAAATTTCCCAGGATTGAAATAGTTTATCTGACTTTTAAAGTAATTTAAAGTAAGTTTTATGATAGTGTAATTACAAAGAAAAAACTAAAAATCTCTATGTATGCAGAATTTAAGAAACAGACTTCTATGGATCAAGAGGATGTGACACATATATGAAATAATGCAATTTGCAGCAACATGGATGGACCTAGAGAATGAAATAAGTCAGAAAGACAAATGTTATATGATATCACTTACATATGGAATCTAAAATATGACACAAATGAACTTATCTATGAAACAGAAACAGATTCGCAGACACACAGCACAGACTTGCGGTTGCCAAGGGGGATAGTGAGGGAGGGATGGATTAGGAGTTTGGGATTAGCAGATATAAACTATTATATATAGAATAAATCGGAGAAGGCAATGGCAATGGCACCCCACTCCAGTACTCTTGCCTGGAAAATCCCATGGATGGAGGAGGCTGGCAGGCTGCAGTCCACAGGGTCGCAAAGAGTCAGACATGACTGAACGACTTCACTTTCACTTTCATGCATTGGAGAAGGAAATGGCACCCCACTCCAGTGTTCTTGCCTGGAGGATCCCAGGGACGGAAGAGCCTGGTGGGCTGCCGCCTATGGGGTCGCACAGAGTCGGACACGACTGAAGTGACTTAGCAGCAGCAGCAGCAGCACAGAATGGATAAATAACAAAGCCCTATTGTATAGCTCAGGGAACTATATTCAATATTCTGTGATAAAACCATAATGGAAAAGAAAATGAGGATGATATATGTGTGTAAGTGAGTCACTCTGCTGTACGGCAGAAATTAACACAACACTGTAAATCAACTATACTTGAATAACATTTAAAAAGAGAAAAAGACTTCTGGAGGAGGAAAACTAAGATGGCGGAGGAATAGGACAGGGAGAACACTCTCTCCCCAATAAATATACCAAAAGAACTTTTAAAGGCCGAGCAAACTCCAAAAAACAGGAACTGAAAGCTGGCAGAGGACATCGGGCATCTGGAGAGGCGACCCAGTGCCGACGTGAGGAGGTAGGACAAAAGAAAGAAAAGAAAAAAAAAGTAGAGGGAGAGACAAAGAGCTGGGGATGGGTTCCGTCCCGGAAGGGGAGTCTGGAATAAAGAGGAAAAAAAAAAAAAAGAGGAGAAAGGTTTCTGAATACCAGGGAGCATTCTCTCTGGCAGATCTGCGGTGGATCTTGGAGAGCAATATAGCTGAGAGCAGAAGCAGATTAATAGCTAAGCCCTGCAAGGTTTGTCTCTGGCTACAAGGAACAGCCGAGAGCCGCAGCACAGCCGAAGCAGACTGCTCCTGCTCAGGGAGGGGCGGGCCGCGGGCTCAGGGAACGGAGCAGCCTGAGGGACCTAACCTTCCAGGAAAAGCTCCCTCTTCCCCCCAGGTCCGTGCACAAAACAAAGGGTGGTGAGGAGTCAACAGAGAGGCTGGGCAGCTGCGGGCTGCGGACCGGCCCAACCCCCGCCTGAGAGCAGTGGGCATAACCCAGCCCCGGGGAGGCTAACCAAGACTTCTGGGGATTCTGGTCAGATCGGTGCTGTATACACCTTAGAAGGAGTGCTCAGCTGTACGAGCAGCCGGGCAGGGGCAGAGGAGAAGCCCCACTCCCCAACTGTGCTGGGCTGACGACAGAGAGCCTGAGCAGAGGGGGCGGGGAAGCCCTTTCACCAGGAGCAGGGCAAACTCCAAAATTAAATCTCTGCCGGTAGATCAGACTGCATAGAAAAGAGACTGTAGGACTGTGAGAAGGACAAGCCTAACCAAGAAGGCCTGCTTAGCTGCCCGCTGAGAAAACAGAGCAGCTGGGCCGGGGGAGAGGAGAAGCCCCACTCCCCAACTGCTGGGCGGACGACAGAGAGCCTGAGCAGAAGGGGCGGGGGAAGCCCTCTCACCAGGAGCAGGGCAAACTCCAAAATTAAATCCCTGCCGGTAGAACAGACTGCATAGAGAGCAGCTGGGCCGGGGGAGGGGAGAAGCCCCACTCCCCAACTGTGCTGGGCGACGACAGAGAGCCTGAGCAGAGGGGGCGGGGGAAGCCCTCTCACCAGGAGCAGGGCAAACTCCAAAGCGCTGAATAGACACTTAAAAGACCAGCAGACAGAAGACGCTAGCAGAACTAACAGCTTTGAAACAGACAGGAGAAGCAAATTAAAGCCCTGCAGGTGGCGATAACTGCATAGAAAGGAGTGTATAAGTCTGTGAAAAAGGAGAAGCCGGACCAGGGAATCATCTGAAAATCTACAGACCCTTCCCTTCACTGAATGCACCAGCACCAGAGAAAGCCTTCATTATAACTGTACTAGGAACATCTTTTAAATTTTTAAAACTTTTATATATATATATATATTGTTTTTTTTTCTTGTTTTTTTCTTTTTCTTCTTCTTCTTTTTTTTTTTTTTAAGAATTTTTAAGTCCCATATGACCTTGCTATTTTTTTTTTTCTTCTTCTTATTTCTTTTTTCTCCTTTATTTTTATTTTCCGGTTTTTTTTTTTTAAGTATTTTTGAGAATCCAGTCCTTACTCTAGATATTTAATCTTTGCTCATTAGTACCTGGTATCAACTTTGTACCTTTCAAGATCCAAGCACCAGTACCCACTGCTACCTGGGAATGAGATCATTGGCTTGACTGCTTTCTCCCCATTCTTATCTCTTGCTAGTAACAGTGAGGAAACCTAGACTCACCCACCAGAAAACCACACAAGCCTTTCCGCCCAGGAAACTTCGGCAAACCACGCATCCAACCCCTCCCATAGAGAGGAATCCCCACAATAAAGGGACAACACAGCAAGATAAACAAGATGAAAAGGCAGAGAAATACCCAGCAAGTAAAGGAACAGGATAAATACCCCCTAGACCAAACAAAAGACGAAGAGATAGGAAGTCTACCTGACAAAGAATTCCGAATAATGATAGTGAAAATGATCCAAAACCTGGAAAATAAGTTGGAGTTGCAGCTCAATAACCTGCAGGCAAGGATTGAGAAGATGCAGGTAAGCTTTAACAAGGACTTAGAAGAAATGAAAAAGAGACAAAATACAATGAATAATGCAATAAATGAGATCAAAAACACCCTGGAGGGAACCAACAGTAGAATAACAGAGATAGAAGACAGAATAAGTGAGGTAGAAGACAGAATGACAGAAATAAATGAAACAGAAAGGAAAAATGAAAAAAGAATTAAAAGAAATGAAGACAACCTTAGAGACCTCTGGGACAATATTAAACGCACCAATATTCGAATCATAGGAGTCCCAGAAGAAGAAGACAAAAAGAAAGACCATCAGAAAATTCTTGAAGAGATAATTGTAGAAAACTTCCCTAAATTGGGGAAGCAAATAGCCACTCAGGTCCAAGAAACACAGAGAATCCCAAATAGAATGAACCCCAAGCGGGACACCCCAAGACACATATTAATCAAATTGGCAAATATCAAATACAAAGACCAAATATTAAAAGCAGCAAGGGAGAAGCAAAAGATAACTCACAAGGGGAATCCCATAAGGATAACAGCTGATCTCTCAACAGAAACGCTCCAGGCCAGAAGGGAATGGCAAAACATACTTAAAGTCATGGAAGAAAACAATCTACAACCCCGACTACTCTACCCAGCAAGGATCTCATTCAAATTTGAAGGAGAATTCAAAATTTTCTCAGACAAGCAGAAACTGAGAGAATTCAGCAACACCAAACCAGCCCTCCAACGAATGCTAAAGGAACTTTCCTAGATAGGAAACACTGATGGGATAGATAATCTGGAACCCAAAACAATAAAATAAATGGCAGCGGGATCATACTTATCAATAATTACCTTAAATGTAAACGGGCTGAATGCCCCAACCAAAAGACAAAGACTGGCCGATTGGATACAGAAACAAGACCCCTATATATGTTGTCTACAAGAGACCCACCTCAAACCTAGGGACACATATAGACTGAAAGTTAAAGGCTGGAAAAAGATATTCCATGCAAATAAAGACCAAAAGAAAGCAGGAGTGGCAATACTCATATCTGATAAAGTAGACTTTAAAATAAAGGCAGTGAAAAGAGATAAAGATGGACATTACATAATGATCAAAGGATCAATCGAGGAAGAAGAAATAACAATTATAAATATTTATGCACCTAACATAGGAGCTCCACAATATGTAAGGCAAATGCTAACAAATATGAAAGGGGAAATCAACAACAACACAATAATAGCAGGAGACTTTAATACACCACTCACACCAATGGATAGATCAACTAGACAGAAAAGTAACAAGGAAATTCAAACTTTAAATGAAACAATAGACCAACTAGACCTAATTGATATCTATAGGTCATTCCACCCCAAAACAAGGAATTTCACCTTTTTCTCAAGTGCACACGGGACCTTCTCCAGGATAGATCACATCCTGGGCCATAAATCTAACCTTGATAAATTCAAAAATATTGAAATCAT